>JAXCGZ010011544.1:25000-30000 GCA_037179515.1 Halocaridina rubra
TATCCCAAAATGAAGATCACTAGCAGGGCCATAAACACAAGCACCTCTGTAATCTGATTAGATATTATTCATTAATATATATATATATATATATATATATATATATATATATATATATATATATATATATATATATATATATATGAAATAGTTCAAATATATGATGTTATTGAATGAGTTCCTTTCCATATAAGTTTGTTTGCATCTGGTTGTCAGTTAGCTATTTCCCTTATAAATACAGGAATATTGCAGTATTATTATTAATGATTCTCATATAACATATTTTTCATCAATTTATTTGTCAATATTCGATGAACTGCCTTAGCCATTTGCCTTTTTTTTTTGTCAAAACATCCTTTTAATGAAAATACTTTGAACAATATATATCCACTTATCTAATTAGCGTGCTTAATATAATTGCAACATTAGCTTATTATCCACTTAGCAGTTATCATCTATAGGGTACTTACCATACGATAAAAAATGACAAGCTTTGGGCCTAAGTGGTAGTTAACATGGTATATTCTGAATAGCCGGACATAAAAGATGGTAGTATTTAGGGCATAGGTAATGCGACCCCATTTGAAGGTTTGGTGATTCAGTCTAAGCACAAGGGCTATCAATCCCAAGAACATAGCCACAAGATCAAATCGATTCCAGACGTTGCTGGACCAGTCAGAAATCTTTCCCCTCAGAGTAGAAGACTGCTCGGTCAGGATCTAAGGTTAATAGGAAAAGTGTATGTATGGGGAATTAAGGTTAAATTAACAAATATATGATGGCTTAAACAGGTATTAAATAACCATTTTGAAGTATATATAATTATCTACTGAACATTCCCAGGGAATACTTTTGGCCCTGAGAATTTTTTTTACTGTCTCTTCATTATACATCCTTTACATGGTGTGTTGTCCTATTCTCTAAAAACCAGTTAATAAAAGACTTCATGCAAATGCATTTATGTATATAGTTCACATTTTATTCAGTTTTTGTTTAAAATTCATAAAGAGTAACTATAATAAAATCATTAATTTTAATACGTTTTCGCGTTGATTGCATTATTTTTCTTCAGTCATTGGAAGCTACAACATCATGATGGATGTGTTCTAGCTAGGTGTAAAATGTATATTTTTATTCAGTATAATTAACTTTTACAGCCTTACCTCAGCTACTTCCCCCATCATATATGTTATAATCCATAAAAGCAACATCTTCTCAGGGAGAGATAGTTTATAATTGAAATCGAAGAGGATGACATAGGCATAGAGTAGCAGAAAGCAAACATATGATGTTGAATGGGCACAAAATTTGGAGATTGGCGATTTGTAGAAAACGAACAATTTTTGCCAGGAAGTCAATTCACCTCCGTTGTCACCTAATTTCTGAAAGCTGCAGAGAAGCCATTCATTATCTTAAGCTGAAGGTGTAAATATATATTAAATAGGGATATAATTGAAACTATTTACAACTGTGTTTTTCTAATTAATTTCACAAAGTGTACCACACCAATGACAAAAATAATACTCTTGTAATCCCACCGGAAGAGCTTTGGCCAAAAGATGAGCAGTGGCATAAAGTTAGCCAGAATAACAGCTAGGAAAGGAGCTCTGACCATTCCTCTTCTCCAGTTGAGTTCTATGCTGGCTTGAGCACATGGTGTTGACAAGAATAGCATATCATTAGCCATCACAGCCAGTTCAAGGCAATCCATATCCCCCCATTTAGGCATTCTGCGTTCGACAAGTCCCATCGCATTGTTTGGATCTTGCTTGTAGCACATACCCATGAGCTGTAAGAACATTATATCAGTGATTCCAAAAGTATATTTTGGTAGAGAAAATTGAACTACTAATGATAAGTGACGTTTGTGACAGATAGTCATTGTAGAGTTTATGATCATTGTGATGACTTGTTTATCATGAAATTAATTTTTACCTCACATGCAAGATTTTCAAAAGTTTTCTTCTGTTGGAGATATTCGTCTCTTATATCTGTGTTCTTTGCCCCTAATGATTTCCATAGCGATCGATATAGAGCAGATGCAATTATAGCTGCTGAGAGAGGGTAGCTGCACCTTTCCCAAAGATAACGGGCTAGACGACCACGTCGACTGAAGATGGCCCATAAGAGTAACTCCTGATAAGGATCCTGAGTAATTTACAAGATATGGAGTTAATTTCTTTCATGGGAAAATGTCTACTGCTTTTTCCTGCAAAATTTGTAGCATTCATATTCATTTATTCTTGTAATTGGGTTTATAGTTACTATGTTAAGCTAGGGGATATTATCAGGGAATGCTTTTACTTTTGAGAGATGCTATTTGATCGTCAGTAAACTAGGAATACGGTATTCTTCAAAGTCTAATCATGTTACCTCAAACGTCAAATAATTAACTGATGCACTATCTGCTACATTTTCAAGAGTGTCTGCGAGGTAAGCAGGATCATTGTGCTTTCTCATCATCACTTGTAGGAGGAAATGTACATGGACCAAAAAGTGGTAATGAAGGCTGTGTGAGAAACGCCGGAGTAATCGAACCAAGTGACTGTTGGGCTCACTCTGAAAGGATAGGAAATATTTGTCAGCGAATATGAAATGAGTAAACAACAGATTAACCAGAATTTGGTAAATAAGGCCATTATTGTACCAAATAATACACAAGTGGACTATATAGCATATATTATGTATAACAGAAAACTTGCTCTAGTAAAATTGTGACAGACATGCAGTGGCACTGACCGCTTTATTATACAAATTCCTAAGAGTGTTAACAGTAAGATAATCTGTCATAACCAAGCCATTCATGATGAGAAGATGAACAAATTCCACCTTCTCCTCCACGAGAGCCCTTGTCATGAGATCCTCCAGTGCTCCTGATGGCCATTCGGGCTGAGCTGCAGTAGTGAAACATGAAGCTGTAAACTTTTTATTTTTTTATTTTACTACATTGAAATCTAACTGGAGAATATGATGAAGTAATATGTAACAATCCTTGTAGCACTCTGTTTGGCACATGTAAAAATCTCTTACGTTACTACATTTGCTTATATTTGCTTTTCCTTCTTGAGGTAATTGGCACTTGGGTTATTTTTTAACCATGCTTCCCTTAGTTGCACTAGGACACGTTATCACCCAATACCTCACGTTTCCAAATCAACGTTTATTGGCATAATTAATGAGAATATGACACTGAGTCGTCAAATAGCCCTACCTGGAAAGATGTGATGCTCAGCAATATCAGGCCTATTCCATAACAAAGATAAACTCAACTGATCCAGTCGAGATGGGTCTGATTCTCCTGCATGAAATTAGAAATTCTTAGGTGAGCAGCTTTTCCGTCACTATAAAACGAATCTGATTTTATTAGAGTTTTTGAACAATATTTATTTTGAAATATAACTTGTTATTCGTGGCAAGTTCAGTAAATAATTTACTTGATCGGAACGTTTCTCAAGCATGAATGTTATATGGTACTCATGGAACATCACTCAATCATTGTAAAACAATTTGCTACTACAAAAAAATCACCTCTTATTAATATCTCTCTTATACGAGAAGCAGCTTAGGCTAAAGGCACGTGTTATGAACTTAAATGAATTAATGAGAAAATATATCGGATACAGTACAAGAGTAACTGACCTGTAAGGAGAGCGTAGAGAATATACTTATCTAGGCCTTCATTTGAATAGATGTCAAAGATGGTTATCATGTGACTCCTGGTGCAGCACTCGATCAGCATATCCACGCATGCCTCATGGGAAAATGAATAAGGAATATTGTAACAAGGGTAAATTTATATCCTAATTATATATACGTTAACACAGATGAATGTATCATAAACAAGACCTTATATCCCATGAACACTGAAAAAAGTCAAAAAAGTCAACATAAATGTATTGGTTACAAAGTAGGACATAAGGAAATTTAATGACCTTAAAACAAAGAATGTATATTTTACTTTAAAATTAGGGCAAAATAGATAGCTTTAATTAAGTAATTACCAATTGTATATATGAGAGAACTGGATATTAATTGACTAAATATGGGTGTGAATTACCTGTTGCGTGTCTTTTTTTCCACTCAACTCTGTCATAGTTACAGCAACTCTGTTCCGGAGTTGAGCTTTGTGTCCTTTGCGCATAACATATTGGCCGCTGTTGAAATAAAAGTCAGTATTAGACTCTCTCTCTCTCTCTCTCTCTCTCTCTCTCTCTCTCTCTCTCTCTCTCTCTCCTCTCTCTCTCTCTCTCTCTCTCTCTCTCTCTCTCTCTCTCTCTCTTATTTTTTGAAGGGTCCATATTCTCATTTCAAAACTGTATTTTTCATCTTGTGTGCTCTAAAATTAACACAAGTACAAGTTTATAGTGAATTAACTTTTAATATTTGTATTTATATAAATTGGCTTTGGTGTAGCAAGCCTTATGAAATATAAATTAACATTATATCCAAGTACTGACCCTTTTAAAGAATATAATCTGAAGATAATAATAAGAGTTTTCTGTACTATGAGCATTTTATTAAAGCTGGGAATATGTTGCCATAGTTTAATAAAATAGACCCTGTTTACAGGCATTATATTTAGTGTGCTTACTAAGAACTGTATTCCACAAAAAATCATACAATTTTGAAGATATTTATATAGATCTGAGATGGATTTTGCTGCCTCTAACCTCTCCTAAGTCTTTTGAGGAAAAGTTGAAAAGAGTAATGAGGTCTCAAGTGTCTTAGTATACCTGTTCGTGTAGTAGGTACAGAAAATACATCAATAATTGTGGGATCGGTGGTTAAGCAGTATCTTCATGAGTTCAGGCCTGAATGAGGGCAAAACTTTTCGTTTTGAAGCTCTATAAAAAGCTGCTTATAAATATGTTCCAATAATATTTCTGTACGGTTGACTTCATTTTTTTTTTAAGGAGTGTGACACCGGGACAGGCAGAAACTGCCCTCATCAATAAAGGCCCGGGCACGAGAAAATTCCAAGATGAAGGAAAAGAAAAAGG
>JAXCGZ010011544.1:35000-103964 GCA_037179515.1 Halocaridina rubra
TTATTATTATTATTATTATTATTATTATTATTACGCAATATCTTCTAAGCAGGCAGGGTTACCTCAAATAATTAAAAATAAAAAGGTAGTCTTCATCATCATAACAATAATATACAGACCTCTGGGGCTCAGCGCACTAAGCTGTGGACGCCTGTTCCACAGGTCCCAGATTCGATAATAATAATAATAATAATAATAATAATAATAATAATAATAATAATAATAATAATAATAATAATAATAATAATAATAATAATAATAATAATAATAATAATAATAATAATTAATTACTCTAAATAACGCATAACATAATCAGATTTGCTTTTGAAAGTCCCTTTGGCCATATTCCTTACCGGTGAGGGATAGCGTTGTGTTCGACCTCTTCTTTCGCTTCTTCTTGGGTTGATCATGTTAGAATTGAGAAGATTTTCCAGTGATGGTCTTCCTGACGGTATTCCACCCTCCATGGCATCTAGGTCTTGAAGAGACTGTGGATTTTCACAATGGAAAAAGTTTAATTAAGGTTTCCCAGAAAATGACTGTGATACTTTTCAAACTGGTTAAGGGTACATTATTCCTGGATGTTGTTAGAGATGTTTTGAATTTTGAATTGTACGAATACTATTAGGAGAACAGTTGTGTGTCTAGCAAATTAACAATATGGTATCCTATGTTTACACTGTTTAAGAAATCGGGCCTTTAGTGCGTTTGTTCAACTTCGTCTATTGATCATGACCTATATCTAGATCAAAATTAAGTTTAGGATAAGCTTATGGATGACCTATTATGACAGGTTATCATTATTGGGAGTGAACATGCAAACTATAATCCTTGAAAGTCTTAACTTAATAATCCAAGATCATTAAAAGGAAGACAGAATGGAAGTATCTATATAGCTATTTATAGACACTCTTGTAACAAATGCCAGTCCAAAGAGAACTCTCATAAACGTATAGTAGTAGATTTGCCAAATGTTGTTCAAAGGACTTAGCCACATTAAAATTTTAATCTGTTTAATATTCGTGAATATAACATAAACGTGAATGGGGTCGGGGGTGGAATATATACTCTTACCTTCTTAATCATGTTCAATTGGAAAATAAATATAAATATTCGTCTCTTCACGAATCTTTATGGTCGATTGTCTATTGGTGCAACTTATCATAGATGCATTTTATAAAAAAAAAAAAAAAAAAAAAAAAAATTAACCTACCTGCTGATCTTCCTCTAGCACAGGTGGAGGTGGTGTCCTTAGAGGAGATACATTTAGTGGTGCCAGTGCATTGGATTTCTTGAGGAAAGAGGGTTTACTTAAGCCCCCGAAGGGCAACATGCTCAGCAAAGATGAAGTCATGACACTGTTATTCAAATCATTTTCGGTATCTTCAATAACTGCTTTGAATGACGGCAAACCAGCCTGTAATGCATTAAAAAGAAGACATGCGTTAATGGTAGCTTATTAATTTTATTGCAAACGTAGCATGATGATTCGGGTTTAACTAATTAGAAGAAAATTTAATCAGGAAAATAGGATTACCCAAATCCATCCCTCCCTCATTCTCACTTACTTTTCATTTCATTTGACATGCAGGGAATGAGAATATTATTTTTTTTCTTCATACCCACGTAACACATAATAAATAACTTTCATACATGGCAAAATAGTCCTCCTCAAGTAGCATTTTAACTGGACATAAGTATAACAAACAGCCCAAACAGTGTTACTCTCCTCCCCTCTCATGGTTGCTTTATTACAAATCAGGGATGGATGGATTGCCAACTCTTCGTTTCTTAATCCCTATTACTCATCTCTTAAGATAAACAACGAATTACAGGGTAATGATCTTCCTTCCATTGGTAAATTTATGAAATTAGTTAGGCTTTCAATAAGCACATAACACTAGGATGCAGAAATTTCATAATTTCTCATGAAAGAAGAACAACACAGTAAAACTGAATGTTACTCTTTACTTACAGCAGGTGACAATAAGTTTGTCTTTGGGGTCGGCTTGAGCAATTGTGTTAAAGGAATATGCGCATTTCTAGTTAATCCACAATAACATACTTCTTTGTCTTCGTATTTGTCCGATTGTACGTATCTGCAACAAAGTAATTATTCTCTGTGATTTAATTCATTTATTTTTGTAAAATTTAAAGAAAATTTGTCAATAATATAGATATGCACTACCTAACAGAAGTCCTAATTCAAAGACGATGCAATCTAAAACCATAGACTCTTTACTCTGTAAAGTATTAAGACTGAGTCTTAATATTTGCTAGAGAGAGAGAGAGAGAGAGAGAGAGAGAGAGAGAGAGAGAGAGAGAGAGAGAGAGAGAGAGAGAGAGAGAGAGAGAGAGAGAGAGAGAGAGAGAGAGAGAGCGCGCTTCTTATTGTATTTACCTATCACTGTTCTTACCTCTATGCACACAACTCCACGTCAAATTATGACCTCTAGTTCTCGAGCTATCCAATCAAAGACTTGCTGCTAGGTCTAGCTCCTTTAGCCTTCCCTCATAACTGAGATCACACGTTGTATGTCTATGAACTTTCTCAAATTTACATATAGTTTGTACAAGACTGTGTGTGCAGTATTAAGTTTTCACATATATCTAGGGAAACTGAGACTTAGTTTTGAAATTAATTGAGTTTTTGCCCGGTATTTGTCCAGTCTACAACGTACAGATGCAACACTGTGAGTGGATGAGTATCATATAGAATTTTATGAAAGAATGTAATGTCTTCCTTTTTTTTCTTTTTTTTTTATAATTTGACCATACTGTGAAAGCATCGAAAATGAAAAATTACTTTTTTTTTTTTTTTTTTTTTGTCTGAAAATTCTCTCCCCGCTGCTCCTGAATCAGAGGGGCACTTTGCAAACAGTGTCTCTTTATGAATACAAAATGACCGACTGTGTCTACAATAGTTAATGAAATTATACAAAAATCGCAACAAAATTATCAATGCGATGATGAACCCATGTCAGCCAGTGATCTATTCAGTTTGATAAGGAAGACTGTGCACAGTCGGTGCTGTGCACAGCTGTTGTAAGTGGTAGAGTAAAAAATGAAAAAAATATTCAAACTTTTGTTCACATCATAGAGAAAATTACTTTGATTCAACTGATACAGGGCATTCTACAACAATATGTAATGACTGTCAAGTCTCGGGCAAAGCAACTGCCTATGGACTCATTTCTTAAAGTAAAACCATCATATATTTTCAACTATGGACTCATCTTTAATGTTTAACTTTTATACTGTGTGAAGATGTATATACTCATATTGGGATTCAACATACTCTTAATTAGTCTGTAGTAAGAAAATAATACATTTTCATGACAAAAAGTTTGTTCATATACTGCCTATGGACACATGTCTAATTTCCTCAAATCCCTTGACTAACCCCATTAGACAGATTTACTGTGTGTGCGTGCGCATATATATATATATATATATATATATATATATATATATATATATATATATATATATATATATATATATATATATATATTCTATCTATCTACCTTGGCTGTTCCCCCTTTAATTGGGGGTTAGCCGACATCGAAAAGAGAAAACAATAAGGGGATTACTTTGCTCTATGGGCAATGACGAGGGAGCTAGCGACCGTTCATATATATATATATATATATATATATATATATATATATATATATATATATATATATATATATATATATATATATATATATATATATATATATATATATATATATATATATATATATATATATATAATATATATATATATATATATATATATATATATATATATATATATATATATATATATATATATATATATATATAGATATATATATATATATATATATATATATATATATATATATATATATATATATATATATATATATATATATATATATATATATATATATATATATATATATATATATATATATATATATATATATATATATATATATATATATATATATATATATATATATATATATATATATAAATATATAATGCAGGTAGCCCTATATTAATGATATAGTAAGTAATAGTAAGCAATAAGATATTGTACAATTTCTGTAGTTTTATCATATCTAATTTCAAAGGCTGTTCATGTAGCATCTCTTCCTAAGATAACTTCTTAAGACTAAAAAGAAAACTTACTGGTGTCCTCCTTGTGGTAGCTTCGGTCAACTTAGCAGCTTAAATAAGTATGACATTAGATGAACGTTGCCAATGCCAGAACAGCATCTGCACATCTCAGGCTTTGATGAGAGCAATAGTGATCTTTTTTAAAGTCTTTCACGGAAAAAAAGTGAATATACGTTGTGAAAAAGAATAATTTTCTATAAAGCTTCATTAACCTAACCTTAATTAAAAAGTCCACAGATATCCTATAAGCGTGGCTATCTGTGTGTTCCATTGACTGAAATTTTAGTTACTTGTATACAAGAACTAAACGTGAAACCTATCCTACATCCTGTAAAATTGTCTACGATACATTATTAAAAAAAAACGGAGAATCTTGAGATTTATAGAAAATGAAAGAATGGTAGACTATTTACAAAATATCCTGGTCATGATTTATCTGATCTAGAATATATATATATATATATATATATATATATATATATATATATATATATATATATATATATATATATATATATATATATATATATATATATATATATATATATACCTTGGCTGTTTCCCCCTTTAACTGGGGGGTAGCCGACATCAAAAAAGGAAAACAGTTTGGGGAGAAGTTATTCTCCCCTCTACTCCCCCTCCTCTTTGACGTCTCACAGGAGGTTGGTATAAGGGGGGGGGGATTTCCAGTCCCCCCGCCCCGTCCACTTTTAGTCGCCTTTTACGACACGCAGGGAATACGGTGAGGCTATTCTTTGATATTGTACCCGCCCCACAGGGCACAAACAAACAAAAAATACGCAAATACTATATACAGTATACATTTCTGTACAAATAAAACAGCAAAATCTTCTACTCTGAAATCTTTACCTAACAAGGCATATGTAATGAGAGGAAGTTAATTATATAATGCGGCAAAATGTAAAAATAATGCAAGTATTTAAAAACTTATTGGAATACATAGTTAAAATGAAATAAATTAGTACATTAATTTTTGTCCCCGAAAATCTTCCTCTATAGAGACTTTCCAAGATAACTTTATCAAGAATAGAAAAACTGTCTCAACTATATCTAAAAAAATATGGCTTGCGCCTACAAAATTTCCACAACAACCTGCAAACATTTGCCACCAATTTCTAAGGCACAAGCTCTAAGAAAGTTTTTGAGTGTGTATTAGCAAAACGCTTCCAAAAACATTTACCTCTGCAAAAGAGTGATATATATATATATATATATATATATATATATATATATATATATATATATATATATATATATATATATATATATATATATATATATATATATATATACTATATATATATATATATATATATATATATATATATATATATATATATATATATATATATATATATATATATATATATATATATATATATATATATATATATATATATATATATATATATATATATATACATATATATATACATATATATATATATATATATATATATATATATATATATATATATATATATATATATATATATATATATATATATATATATATATATATATATATATATAACATGCAGTCTAAAATGGTAGGAAAAGCCCATTAAATAAGACAACGAATATATATATATATATATATATATATATATATATATATATATATATATATATATATATATATATATATATATATATATATATATATATATATATACATATATATACATATATATATATATATATATATATATATATATATATATATATATATATATATATATATATATATATATATATATATATATAAACTACTACTTATATATTATATATATATATATATATATATATATATATATATATATATATATATATATATATATATATATATATATATATATATATATATATATATATATATATATATATATATATATATATATATATATATATATACATATATAACATGCAGTCTAAAATGGTAGGAAAAGCCCATTAAATAAGACAACGAATATATATATATATATATATATATATATATATATATATATATATATATATATAATATATATATATATATATATATATATATATATATATATATATATATATATATATATATATATATATATATATATATAAACTACTTATTAATTTCGTGACCTTAACTAGCCACCTTCGCAAAAGTATAATGACAAGAGATACAGTTAGAAAAAAAGAGAGAGAGAGAGAGAGAGAGAGAGAGAGAGAGAGAGAGAGAGAGAGAGAGAGAGAGAGAGAGAGAGAGAGAGAGAGAGAGAGAGAGAGAGAGAGAGAGAGAGAGAGAGAGAGAGAGAGAGAGGCGGGCTTACCGTAGACACTCCATCCTGCTAAAATTTGATAATATATATGAGAGATTAATATCTCTCGTTTTTAGATTTCTCACTTTCCTCTGGTTGGCAACCCTGGTTCCCCTTTTCAGACCGATCTTCTTCCTAAGAGAGTTAGGATGAGATAAATATCAGTCATCTTTTCGTATATGGTCAACGAAGCAATGGAATTTAAATAACTTATCCTATTTACAGTAACAGCGAAAGTTATATTCGCAAATTTAAATTATGAGATATTATGTAGATTAAAAGCTCAGACTCTGACTACACAGTTCAAAAAATTATAAGCAAATACGTTTTGTTAAAGCTTAGTGTTGATATTGAGATCAATTTAGAAATTAATATAAGTAAGCTTCATAAGCATACCTAGATTATACTACTTACTAACATACTATATACTAGTTCCTGTTGCTAAAGTTATGATATCAAGCATATATATGTTTATCCGTAATGCAGTAATATGAAAGTAAATTATTTAAATGAACTTAAAAATCAGTGAAGATAGTGAGGTGAAAATAGGAGCATAGAATTCACGCCTTTTCCAAAATTTGAATTCTGATCTCTATTGGGGACTATCTATGCATTCATAATTTCTTGCTAATATTGTTACATTACGAGTTATACCACATCAAAAAAATTTAATTAGACTTAGAAAAGTTTTAACATTGTACATTAAAGATTACTTTACAAATGTAGTTATGTTTTAATATTTATGTTATCTATTAAGTTTGTAATTTCTTGTTAAATTATGTTTTTTGGTTATTATGTCAAAATTTTATTGAAAATTTTCTAAGTGTCCTTTCATTATTATGATATTTCAAACATTGCATAATTGATGCTTTTTGTGCCTGACGATTGATTAAGGGGGTGATTTTGGCGTTTGATTTATTAACTGATTCTTACCTCTGTAAAGTCCATCGTTGGTCGTCCATAGCGTATGTAGTAAGGTCACTGACCTGGTAAGATCCGAAAGGGTCAAATGACAACATTGATGGCCTGAGGGAAGCCACCGTTGACCCCGCTGATATGGCACTGCTGCCACGAAGTGGTACATGTGTGCCACATGACCTGTGAAATATAGTACAGTGTCATAAAAGGTCGAATCACTCTTGATTACGACTCTTTTGAGCAGATTCATTTTACTGAAGAGATGGCACTCTTGAGTAAAGGGGAGTTTACACGGTCAAACGGTTCGTCGAACGCGGTTCGACAGACAAGTGTTTGAAGTGATGTTCGAACGTGTGAATGGGGTATTTTTGTTGTCGAGCACGTTCCCGACAGACAAGTGTTTGAAGTGATGTTCGAACGTGTGAACGGGGTATTTGGTGTCGAACACGGAACGTGTTCGACAACCAAATACCTCATTCACACGTTCGAACGTCACTTCAAACACTTGTCTGTCGAACCGCGTTCGACGAACCGTTTGACCGTGTAAACCCTCCTTTAGACTCACTTTTCCGTTTTGTATATGGGCTTCTATGTATGATTATGAATCCCCAGTGGCATTTCTTTTGATCATCTGATTAGTTATTTATATATGAGTCTAGGCATGCGTACATATAGATAGATGTGCATGGACGTATATGTATATGTACCTACTTATTACTCTAATCCGAAAATTTTTATACTATGTCTGCTTCAAATTGTCTGTAGTGTTTCTGTGGTAAAGTGAAGATTTAACTTAAATGATAGCACTCAAGAAGGGCTATCGAAAATTGTTATTACAAATATTACTCTTAATTAATAATCGCAGAGTGCACTTCTGCCATCAGTCAATCATCACATGCAAACCATAATATATTAATCTTAATCAATAATCGCAGAGTGCTCTTCTGCCATCAATCAATTGTTACACTATACTTTATTCTTAATTACTTGCTATGATAGTTAAAATGAATTGAAAATTCTATTAATACATGATTTATACATGACCAAATATAGATTGTAATATTTAACAGCTGCAATATCACTGAGAGTCCCATGTGCACATGTCCCCATGTACAGTTATTTGATTAATGAATAAAATATATGGTATTTAAGAGCAACATCTTCAATGGTACTCTACATTATCTTATATCTTTAATTGCATATCGTATGAATTATCATGTTTTTCAATGCTACTTTGCTGCTGATGTATACGTGCAAAATGCAAACATGCGTTATTTATTTGTTTACATAAATAAGAAATGGGCGTTTTATATATAATATATGTGAAATGCTATTGCGTTATTATTGCTGTAAAAATGCATAGAAACTCCTAACAAAAGTTTTCAACTATTAGCAATAACACATTTCATTACCATAATCATATTAATTTGATGAAACCATGAAATTATGCATCTCTCCTGTGCTACAAGATATTAGAGTTAGCGTATTGTAACTACACTGAATTATAACGAAAATCCAGAGAATTCAATATCAGTAACATTTTTAAAGAGATCATTACAAGAAGTACATGAGTACATGCATTTGGGTTATATGAAAAAGCAGAGGTTCTTAACCTTCTTCGCGTAATTTACTCATTCGACCAGGTCATTCCCTAATAAAGACCCCTTTTATCAAAAATAGGTGTGAAGGAAAATTTTGTTAAGCTAACAAACTGTCATAATGGTTTCTTTCGATAAGGGACATAATGCTATTTTCTGCTTAGAAAGACTTTTTTTTTTTTTTTTACGAGTGACGGGCCCAAAATAAAATAAAATTAAACTAGCCTCACCGGGTCTGGGCACGAAGAAAACAAAGTAAAGAGAAACAGAGATGGAGAGTGTTGTGACTTGTCAGATGGGATGGGATAATAAGAGAAATGTAACGAATATCTGGTGTTGATATAGGCATAGAAGAAGAACCGTAACTTAAAGAGTTTAACTTAATTTTTCGATTTAATTATTCGAATTTATGGAAATCAAATTTTCCATTTTCAGATTGCGTAGTTGCAAATCTGATGGTGCCGAAATGTACCCCTTACCTAGATATTTACCCTAGAATATAGCTAGCCGTGGAGAAGAATTTAATACATATTTTTAAGAACATATTTTGCTAGCAAAGTAGAAAAACTTTGAAATGAAAGTCGTAAACCATAAATTGATACTACCAATTCATATTATGATTGGGTACAATGATACAAATATTGGCTCCCAAAAAAAACTTATTCTGCTTTGCAAGTTGTGGACATCTGGCCATTCGTCACATAGTGTATTTAAATACATGATATGATACGGTATGATGCATAGTATTAATTTTCGTTGGCAAACGAAAAGAAAACGCTGATAATATTGCAGAAAATTTAGAGGTATTAAATTACAAGTTTTGCCACCACAATTACGGTTTTTTCGTTGTGATGCAGTATCGTATTAAGGTAAATATTTCGTTGTATATTTGCTTTTTTCGTATGTACATACACGGTAAAACACGCTGAAAATAGGCGAATCCATATTTGACATATACAGTTACATTGCAATTTAGAATAGGTTAAATTGATTAGCACTGAAATCGATAACAAAGCTTTTCGCAAGAACCACATGGGAATATGAAGGAATAATGGTAGAGTCCCTTTTGTGTGGCCCTTGTTAACTCAGCAGGCTTAGTGAGTACACAGTTAGAGACGTGGGGTATGTGGTCAAGCAATATCTATACGTACTCTCACTTTGATAATGCGAGAAGGGTTATTTTTTCTCCTCGGTCTGTAACTCAATTCAACTTGGCAAACGTTGTCATTTCACCATTACATATACAGTAGCAGTCGATGAACAGTATACCATCTTGAGCTTGAACTTTGATAAAGGCAAAAGACGCCCTTCTATATATATATATATATATATATATATATATATATATATATATATATATATATATATATATATATATATATAACCAAATAAGCACATTGCATACGTGAAAACATGAATCGTTTTTTACCCCGACCGGGACTTGAACCTAGGACTTATAATTACTAAGTCAAGGCACTACCAACTACACCACAGAAGGTTAAAAGGAATCCAACCTTATAGCTTATATCTGCTATACTTAGGAATGAACGCATTCTATCTGAATACCACTATGTTCATATTACAGATTCCCCAACCTCACTCGTGGCTTCATTTTCGCATTTAATTCAACTCCCAATCTCATTCTGGTCCAACAATAACCAATGAGATTGGGAGTTGAATTAAATGCGAAAATGAAGCCACGAGTGAGGTTGGGGAATCTGTAATATGAACATAGTGGCATTCAGATAGAATGCGTTCATTCCTAAGTATAGCATATATAAGCTATAAGGTTGGATTCCTTTTAACCCTCTGTGGTGTAGATGGTAGCACTTTGACTTAGTAATTATAAGTTCTAGGTTCAAGTCCCGGCCTGGGTAAAAAATTATTCATGTTTTTTTCATATGTAATGTGCTTATTTGGTTATTGTTGGACCCGAATGAGATTGGGAGTTGAATTAAATGCGAAAATGAAACCACGAGTGAAGTTGGGGAATTTGTAATATGAACATAGTGGCATTCAGATAGAATGCGTTCATTCCTAAGTATAGCAGATATGAGTTATAAGGTTGGATTCCTTTTAACCTTCTGTGATGTAGTTGGTAGCGCCTTGACTTAGTAATTATAAGTCCTAGGTTCAAGTCCCAGTCGGGTTTAAAAATTATTCATGTTTTCACATATGTAATGTGCTTATTTGGTTATCGTTGGACCCGAATGAGATTGGGAGTTGAATTAAATGCGAAAATGAAGCCACGAGTGAGGTTGGGAATCTGTAATATGAACATAGTGGCACTCAGATAGAATGCGTTCATTCCTAAGTATAGCAGATATAAGCTATAAGGTTGGATTCCTTTTAACCTTCTGTGGTGTAAATGGTAGCGCCTTGACTTAGTAATTATAAGTCCTAGGTTCGGGTCCCGGTCGGGGTAAAGAATTATTCATGTTTTCACATATGTAATGTGCTTATTTGGTTATTGTTGGACCCGAATGAGATTGGGAGTTGAATTAAATGCGAAAATGAAGCCACGAGTGAGGTTGGGGAATCTGTAATATAAACATAGTGGCATTCAGATAGAATGCGTTCATTCCTAAGTATAGCGGATATGAACTATAAGGTTGGATTCCTTTTAACCTTCTGTGGTGTAAATGGTAGCGCCTTGACTTAGTAATTATAAGTCCTAGGTTCAAGTCCCGGTCGGGGTAAAAAATTATTCATATATATATATATATATATATATATATATATATATATATATATATATATATATATATATATATATATATATATATATATATATATATATATATAAAAGTGCGTGCATATATATATATATATATATATATATATATATATATATATATATATATATATATATATATATATATATATATATATATATATATATATATATATATAATATATATATATATATATATATATATATATATATATATATATATATATATATATATATATATATATATATATATATATATATATATATATATATATATATATATATATATACGCATACACACCTATACACAAATATGAGAATGAGTAGATATTAACATTATTTTCAAGTATCATTTTCATTTTCATTTCTATTATCGTGACTGTGTTTTCGAAATGCCTGTAGTGCTACAGTTTGACTATGAATGAATATTGTACCACATTTTTTCCAACTGTATTTTTTAGTTTCATTCTTATTTCAATAAAGTTTTTTGTAAGTGTTTTCATAGCTTCATTGATTTGCTGTCAATCAACCCACAGGCCAAGGTCTGACAATTAGAGCGGGGACCCGTTCCTTAGTTACTATATTTTGTATTCATAGAATATTGCTCTGTGACCTCTAATGTTGGAATTTACATACATACATACATACATACATACATACATACATACATACATACATACTGGCAGATTTGTCTCCAGAAATGCCTATAAGGTCAGCATATGCTTTTTTAGCAAATGTAAGGGTAGCCTTCAGGCACGTAGACAAGGAAATGTTCAGAAATATTTATGTAACCTATGTGAGGCCATAGCTTGAATATGCAGCCCCCTTTTGGAAACCATATTTAAAAATGCACGCAGTTAAGCTGGAAAAAATCAAAGACATGCTACAAAACTGGTACCAAAAATACGCAATCTCAGTTATGAGGAGAGGCTGAGGTAATTAGACTTACCATCACTCGAAGCTAGAAGAATGAAGGGGGATATGGTGACAGTTTTTAAATTCCTTCATGGTTATGACAGATTGGATAGGGATCGGTATTTTGATATGGCTGGCACTGGAACTAGAGGTCAATGTGTGAAGCTTCGTAAAAAACTTTGCAGGATGTAAGAAAGTACTTTTTTAGTGTAAGAGTAATTGATGATTCTAATTCGCTAAGCGAGGAGGTAAGTGCTAACTCAATCCATAGTTTTAAGGACAAGTACAATAAGTATCACTAAGTACAACAATGGAACCGACTAGGAGACTGGGAATTACGAGCCTGTGGCTCTTTTCCGTAAGCACAATTAGGTAATTTCAATTAGGGCAATATATTTTTTTTTTATGATTGTGACACCAGGACGGGCAAAAAAATATTATAAAATAAAACAGCTCTCATCGGGCCTTGGCACGAAGAATATATAAAGTAAAGAGAAACAGAGATTGGAAGTACTGTGACTTGTCAGATGTGAAGAGATAATAAGAGATGTGTAATGAATATCCAAGAATATTTAATGTTGATGTAGGCATAGAAAAAGAACTGTAACTGAAGGAAGACTTTAACATCGAACTGTCTTGGGCAGTCCTATTTAAGTTCAAATTACCTTCAGCTGTAATATCGCAACGGGTACATACATACATACATACATACATACATACATACATACATACATACATACATACATACATACATACATACATACATACATACATACATACATACATACATGCATGCATACATGCATACATACATACATACATACATACATACATACATACATACATACATACATACATATAATGATTATGAGAAACACATTTTATTGTCAACACAATTCGCTTTTAACTTTGTCAAGCGCATAACGAGAAAAATATAAAGAAATAAAGTAAAAAATATACATTTGCCAATTTACTTAACTATTCGTGAGGAATTCCTCATCACCATAAACATTAATTCCAGGTTAAGTTTTATATACCAAGACATTGAAAGGGTCACGCAAGATCTATTTCGTATATTGGGGTAGGGTTGGCTACGATAGTTGAAGCGAACTAAAACACCGACCTTGGTAACTAATATAGATTTCTAGACCGCATGAGGTCACAAAGTGGTCATAGCCGTGACATGCACGTATTATTAATGTTGCCTGAGATACAGAAAGGGTAACACCAGAAAAGCTCTTAATTTATAGTTATTTTTGTTTACGTTATTAATGGAGGTGTTTTGCTAATGTTACACCTTACGGGTCAATTGTAGAATTTAGACACTAATCTAGATAGGGGACTGTATTTTTCACAATCTTAGCCTTAACTTAAGCTATTCGAAGCCAACCTATCCTATCCAGACCCCTAATAATTTTGGAGTCCGAACTCTACAATTATCCCACTTGGTATATTTTTCCGTTGGTTTTGGTATTATTGATATAACTTTATAACAATGATAATTCGAGATTTATGTATTTCATATTGTTTTCTGTAGTTACAATAATATATTAGTTACACATGCAAGAATATTTCACATTGTTATTAGTAATTTACAGCAATAGTACTGTGTAAAAGATAATTTAATTGTTGTCCTCTTTTGCTGTTGAAATTGGTATTGTTATAGCTTTTGTCATAATAGTTGTTTTGGCGTTTTATTTTTTAGTCGTTGTACGTTTCTCATATAAAAAACAATTACTGTCATTTAACAAAAGAAGCGGCATAGTAGTAGTAGTAGCAGTAGTAATAGCAGTAGTACTTCTGTTTTTGTTTTGCCAGTGTTGGTTTTGTAAATAATGAAGATGAGGATGGTGCTTCTTATATTTTGTTGTATATTGATACTCTTTTGACATTTCATCAGCTTCTTATAGCCTTGAGTATGGGGAATCCTTTTTCGTCGCCCTTGATATCTCTAAGGCTTTTGACAGAGTCTGGCATAAGGCTCTGTTGACCAAACTCCCTGCCTATGGCTTTACCCCTTCTTTCTGTTCTCTGATTTCCAGTTTTCTTACTGACCGTTCTATATCTGTAGTTGTTGATGGCGCGACATCTAGCCCTTTCTCTGTTACCAGTGGTGTTCCACAGGGCTCTTTTCTTTCACCTACTCTCTTCCTCCTCTTCATCAATGATCTTCTACAATCCCCATCTTCCTCTCTTCTTCATGCCTTTACCGATTATTCTACCCTTCACTTTTCCTCTGCCATTTCTTCACAACCTTCATCTGTTACTCGTAATCAATCTCGTATCACTCTTTCTTCTACTCTTAACTCCGATTTGCAGAGAGTATCTGAATGGGGCACTCAAAATTTAGTTCAATTCAGTGCCTCCAAGATACAGTTTCTGGATATCTCTATATCTTCTTCTCCTCCTGATAACCCTATTGTTTTCAAAACTAATGAAATTTACCCTCTAAACTCTATCAATATATTAGGAATCCATATAGCCTCTAACTTGTCTTGGAGGAATCACATAATCCAAATTTCTAAATCTTCATCCAAAAAAATTGGGGTTTTTGTTTCGTTTTCGTCATTACTTTTGCTCATTGCAGTTACTTAAAATTTACAAAGGTCTTATCCGCCCCTGCTTAGAATACTGCTCACACATCTGGGGTGCTTCATCCCTTACTTATCTTCTTGATAGGGTTGAATCTAAGGCAGTCAAACTCATTAATGATCCTTCTCTTACTTCTAACCTGGATTCTCTCTCTTTTCGCCGTAAGGTATCTTCCCTTTCGCTTTTCTATCGCTACTACTTCCATCACTGCTCTGATGAGTTGGCGAGTTGCATCCCTCCTCCACTGCCGAGGCCGCGTAACACTCGCCAAGCAGCCTCATCTCACAGGTACTGTGTGGAGATTTGTAGCTCGCGGATTGGTCGGTGCAGCGACTGCTTCTTCTCATTTACCTCCAGACTCTGGAACTCTCTTCCTCCTTCTGTCTTTCCTAATTCTTATGACCTTTCATCCTTCAAAAAGCAGATCTATCGTCATCTCAGAGCCTAGTCCTCCATATCTCTGGGTCCTCTGTACTTTGACTGCTTTTTTCTGTCTGTCGTTTTCCTTTGTGTGTCATTCATTACCTCATCTCTGCCTTGCCCTTAACATTTTTCTTTTCCTTCGTCTTGGTATTTTCTCGTGCCCGGGCCTTTATTGATGAGGGCAGTTTCTGCCTGTCCCGGTGTCACACTCTTAAAAAAAAAAAAGTATGCACGGTAATTGTAATGTATGTGTGTACTCGTACATCGGTAGCTCAGGCAAGCATACAAGTTTATATATCACAGAAAATGTTAACTGCTACCTTATAAGAGGTAATGTAGAGCTCTTTTATCCAGGACAGTTCATTTTAAGTCTTCTTTCATTTACGGTTCTTTTTCTATGACTACATCAACACCGAATATCCTCGGATATTCCTTACAAATCTCTTATTATCCCTTCACATCTGACAAGTCACAACACTTCCCATCTCAGTTTTCTTTACTTGATGCTTTCTTCGTGCCCAGGCCCGATGAGGGCAGATTTATTTATTTTTTCCTTTTTGGCCCGTCCTGGTGTCACAATCATAATATAAAAAAAACTTACTTAGCTGTGCTGGCTCTAGAAGGATCTCGCCATACGATATCAGGAGCGGAAGCTTGCGGAGACTCGGCCACAGTAGGCAGACCTGTTGCAGGAATTTGTAATGGAGTCGTCATTATGACACCTGAAACTATTATTAAACAATTAATTACTTAATTGATAATAATAATAATAATAATAATAATAATAATAATAATAATAATAATAATAATAATAATAATAATAATAATAATAATAATAATAATAATAATAATAATAATAATAATAATAATAATAATAATAATAATAATAGAGGAAAAAGGGAAAAGAAAATGAATAACCTATATTTGGACCACACCGAGTAATGTCAGCAACCTTGACACTCTTCTCGGTGATTATTTTACTTGACAGTTTTATTTGTGATTTGAGGTGGCATAAGTAATACTATTTGATCATCCAGTATGTGTGTGTGTGTGTCGCGCGCGCTGGTGTGTATTTGTGTATCCGCTTGTGTGTGTGCGTGTGTGTGCGCGTGTGTGATGTAAATAGATATTACTTGCACAAAGAATTAGATATTTCTAATACCAGTAACTTAACAGCTCATTGTGTGGCTCACACTCAATAGGTCTCCAGTTCGATTCCCAGAGGTAGTTCCACTAACATCTCTGTGTTAGGGTCTCTATGGGAAAAACGAGAGTGTAGTGACCTGTCTAGTATGGTAGCCTCTATGATCTTAGCAGGCCAAAAGCGAGCAGCTTTAGATGGTTGGTGAATAAAACATTCACAAGCCTATTCCATGATAAGTCTAATAATGAGCATCCTGGAGCACTTCTTATGTAAATAATTGACTGGCCAAATGAATATCAGCATTATTAGTGTTTTCTTGCAATGACACGTGTTCATATTTACCTTATTTTATAGTTGCTGTTGAAAATTGAGGCTTGCCTATATTATTTCCATTAATGCAATATAGCATTCACTCCAGGTCACATTGCCAATTATAGGTGCATTTTTATAACCTTTATTTCTAAATTCCATACTGGAATTTCCATTCCATATGTACATTATGACATAAGTCTGCTGGTAACTTGCGAATAATCAGTACCCTGCCATATAACTTTCTATTTAGAGTTTCTTATTATTGAGAATTCAGTATAAATATTAAATACTTATAGCTTATTCCAGTTTCGTACAAATCTTTGATTGTAATAACTTTTTGACCAGACAATCGACTAAGTCATCTATTTTTTTTTCTATATTGTATGAACTTGTTGCATATTTTTATTTATGCATATTTTGATAATTAAAAAGTTTTTATACTTGCATATTCCTTATTTTATATCTAATGTAAAAAAAAAAATCCTGTATATGCATAAGCAGTCAAATGCTCAGAGCAAAACAGAAACAGCCGTATGTTCAGAACAAAACACGAGAAACTTTCTGCATTTTCTCAACTTTCCGACGTGATTCAGAAACGTCGACTAAACGATGATCGACGACTAAAACTGCACCCTCAAGAACCTAACGTCTAACATCTGATATCGATAGCAGGTCAAGAGCAATGCTTACTATTCCAGCGGTTAACTTTAGGTCTGTAATCTCTCCTCTTTCTTTAATAATATTTCATAAAAAATCTACTTAAATTTTCTTAACCTGATTTAATGGAGTATATTCCATATGACGTATGTAAGAGCCAACATTTTAGCATCAAAGTAATTTATTTCAATTTTACAGAACGGTATAGGTGGCAACATGTTTCATTGTTTATCAGTAGCCATAGGCTACGCGGGTGTAATACATGGTCATACGAGTGTGTGAATGGGTAGGTAGCAACTTATTGATTGCATAAATAGCCGTATTAAGTAGCATATACGGTTGAAATGGGTAGTTTGTTTGTTTGTTTTATCTTTCCTCCGCATTACTGTACCTGTATTCCGGTAATATATATATATATATATATATATATATATATATATATATATATATATATATATATATATATATATATATATGATTACCTAATTGTGATTACCTAATTGTGTTTACGGGAAAGAGCCCAAAGCTCGTATCTTCCCGTCTCCTGTAGCTCTAAGGAGTTTTTGGAAGTAGTAGAAGACAATTTCCTTTCTCAGCATGTACATGAAGCAACATGGGGGGTGAATACACTAGATTTAGTTCTTAGTAATAGAGAATATGGTTACAAATTTAGAAGTTGGTGAAAAATTGGGCAACAGTGACCATGATTCCATTAGATTTAACATAATTTTCAAGGAAACTATAAAGGAAAATAAGAATATTGTTCCAAACTTTAGAGCAGGAGATTTTGAGGGCTTAAAAACTAAATTATCTAATGAGGTATGGGAAGGGATTTCTGGGGTACAGATGTGGGTAGTTAATCCAGCAGGTCAGGTCGCAGGTAGCGGATTACCCCGAAATTTGGGTACCACATGCCAAGGATTATCACAAGATAAGATCAATACATTAAATTCTCTCACAGGAAAGAACAGCAGCCCGTCAGTTAATATAAATTTGGATGAGGAATATAACAATTTTGTCATGACTCTTAAGAATAATCAGAGAGACTATATTCCCATGAAACATTGCAGATCAAGAAAAAATGACCCTAAATGGATGAACAATAGAATAAAGAATCTTATAGGTATTAAAAGAGGAATATACAGGAAACTAAAAAGAGGTGAAGAGCAGGTGAGGCAGCAATATATACAGTTAAACAGGGAAGTTAAAAAGATAGTTAGAGAGTCGAAAAGAAAATACGAAGTTCGAATAGCAGGAGAAGCTAAAGAAAATCCTAAAGGGTTTTATCAACATTATCAAACAAAATTTAAGGAAAAAGTCGGACCAATTGAAGTAGCCAATGGCCATATCACAGATGACGATAAAGTGATGTGTACATGTTTAAATGATTATTTCTTATCTGTATTTACAAATGAAAACTTGGAAAATATTCCGGAAGTAGAATCCATTTACAGAGACAGTCCCGATAATATTCTTAGTTCAATAAATATTACGAGAGAGGAGGTAATAAAAGAAATAGATAAATTAAAGGCTCATAAATCTCCGGGACCTGATGGAATATATGCTAGAATATTAAAGGAATGCAAGGAAGAGCTTAGTTGTCCTCTAACTGCATTATTTAATAATTCAATAAAATTAGGATCGGTACCCATGGAGTGGAAATTGGCAGATGTGGTACCAATATTTAAAAAAGGAGAACGTGTTAAAAAGAATAATTATAGGCCGGTAAGTTTAACGTCAACAGTGGGTAAGATTCTAGAATCCATAATTGCAAATAAAATAAGGGCACATCTAGAATTACACAGACTGATAAAACTTTCACAACACGGGTTTCTTAAGGGTTTTTCGTGCCTTACAAACTTACTGTCTTTTTATTCAGAAGTTTACGAGGCAGTAGATTGTGGCAAAGAATATGATACAATATATCTAGATTTTAGCAAAGCTTTTGATAGAGTTCCTCACAAAAGATTAGTTAAAAAGCTGGAAGCTCATGGTATAGGAGGAGCTGTGCTCAGATGGATCAAACAATGGTTAAAAGACAGAAAACAGAGGGTTTGCATAAATGGAGAGAAATCAGAGTGGGGCTCGGTTACAAGCGGGGTACCACAAGGCTCGGTACTGGGTCCTCTATTATTCATCGTATATCTAAATGATCTGGATTCGGATATCAGTAGTAACCTAAGTAAATTCGCAGACGACACTAAAATAGGTAGAACTATAAACGGAAAAGAAGACATTCATGCTTTACAGGAAGATCTAAATAGATTATCTGAATGGTCGGACAAATGGCAAATGGAATTTAATGTTGAAAAATGTAAAGTAGTTAAAATGGGTACTATAAAAGACAGTACTAGTTATAAGCTAAATAACCATGAAATCATGAGTTCTCAGTGTGAAAGGGATTTGGGAGTTCTTGTGAGTAGTAGTCTTAAGCCAAGAGAGCAATGCACAGCAGTCAGAAATAAAGCAAACAGAATTTTAGGATTTATCTCAAGAAGCGTCAGCAATAGGACGGAAAAAGTTATTTTGCAGCTCTATCTTGCATTAGTTAGGCCCCATTTAGATTATGCTGTGCAATTCTGGTCACCCTATTATAGAATGGAAATTGAATCCTTGGAGAGAGTGCAACGAAGAATGACCAAGATGATACACAATATCAGAAATCTACCATATGAGGACAGATTAAAAAAACTTAATCTACATTCTCTAGAGAGGCGAAGAGTTAGGGGGGATATGATTGAAGTGTATAAATGGTTTAAAGGGATTAACAAGGGAGATATTAATAAAGTTTTAAAAATTCATGATCAAACCAGAACTCGTAATAATGGATTTAAGCTTGATAAATTTAGGTTCAGAAGGGAAATTGGTAAAAATTGGTTTGGTAATAGAGTAGCTGATGCATGGAACAAGCTTCCTAGTATGATAGTAAATGCCAATACCTTAGACACCTTCAAATGTAGATTAGATAGACATATGACAGAGGTAGGGTGGGTATGAATAGGTTAGTGCTTATTAGAAAAATCATAAAAAGAAAAACAGAATAAATAAGTAGAGTAGAATAGAATAGGTTAGACATGCTGAAAATACAATTCAAAAATGGAGCTGCCTCGTGTGTGCCAGTAGGCATGTTGCAGTGTCCTCTATTCTTATGTTCTTATGTTCTTATGTTCTTTTATAAAAAGTAGGTTTGAACTCTTCAGGACAATCATTTAACCAGGATGTTTCATGAAAACATAAAAAATATGTTAGATAATGTAGCAGATAATGGACATCCCATTGCCAATCCGTTAGTTTGTTTGTAGTAATTGTCGTTGAACAAGAAGTATGAGTCTCCCACGGCTAAATTCAGCATTTTCTTGAACAACAAACGGTCCATGCCCCGAAAACTATAATAATAAAATAACATAATAAAATAAAGTTTACAATGGAGGTTGAGAATGATAATAAAATCTCGTTTCTACATATGCTAATTATGAGACAAAATAACAAATTAGATATAAGCATTTACAGAAAACCATCATTTTCTGGACTTGGCGTAAATTTCATAAACTGTTGCTACGAAAGTTTTAAACATAATTCATTTTGTACATTGTTAATATAGAGCATATAGATTATCTTCCACTTATATTAATTTTCACAATGATATAGATTTCCTGCTTGATTTCTTTGTTGCAAATGGATATCCACCCAACATATTTTATAAACATCTTAGAAATTTTCTCAATAAGATTTTCTGCTCCAAACTTGTAATAGAGGGTCCTAAAATGATGCAGATGTATATAAAATTGCCCTACTTTAATGATAATTTAAACCATTACCTAAAAAAGCAATTAATTACAATATTTTACAGATACTACCCTCATATTAAACCATTCATTTTATTTTATAACAACCATAAACTTAAAAATTATGTAATCCATAAGGACAAGTTACCTGACTCGTTTTGTTCGATGGTAGTTTATCAATTTAACTGCCCCAAATGTCAACTAGCATATGTTGGCTCAACTAAGAAATGTGTATTGGTTAGATACCATTAACACCACGGGTCATCTTTTCGTACTGGAAAACCATTGTCAGCTCCAGTAAACTCAAGCATTCGACAACACTGTTCTAATATCTGTAAGTGCAATTTCAGTATAAATAATTTCAAAATTATATACAGATGAAAAAGCGAAAATGAAATCAGGATAGCAGAGTCATATTTATTTCAAAATCTAATCCTAAATTAAACAAATATGGCTCATGTTGCCCTCTCAGAATTTTGTAAAACAACTTTTATTAGTGTGAAAGTGTTTCCTTTTAATTCTACTTACATTTAGATATATGTAAATTTCATTAATTTGTGTGAATGTCCTGTATATATATATATATATATATATATATATATATATATATATATATATATATATATATATATATTTATTTTACTTTTTTACAACTATAATTGTGTTTAATTTGAGTAACTGCTCAAGTATATATTCTTTTTCACTATTTCATAGGTACATGATTATGAACACAGTGGATGTTTGAAACGTTGTGTTGTGATGTATTATAAGGAGATTAATTAAATATGTTCTACAATGTTTGCTTGGACCGTTCTTGCCCTTCAGTTTATAATAATAATAATAATAATAATAATAATAATAATAATAATAATAATAATAATAATAATAATAATAATAATAATAATAATAATAATAATAATAATAATAATAATGTCACGAACATTATTTTGATGACATTTGTACTAGTACAGTGGTAACGTGCTGGCTTCGCATTCACGAGGTCGAAAGATCGGTTCCCGTCCAAGACCGAGAGTTTAAGCTGTTTCCTGACAGGTACTGATGTGGTTGGGTACAACAGTGGGGGGTTGGGGCTTGCCCCGGCGGACGAATACCCATTGTATAATAAAATGGAAATAAAGGTTTATTATTATTATTATTATTATTATTATTATTATTATTATTATTATTATTATTATTATTATTATTATTATTATTATTATTATTATTATTATTATTATTATTATTATTATTATCATTATTATCATTATTATCATTATTATCATTATTATCATTATTATCATTATTATTATTATTATTATTATTATTATTATTATTATTATTATTATTATTATTATTATTATTCAAACACATGGTCAAGGAAATGTTCAAAAATATTTATGTAACCTATGTGACGTCAAAGCTTGCATAAGCAGCGCCCTTTTGGAATCCACATTTGAACAAGCACATATATAAGCTGGAAAAAGCTCAAAGACATGCCACGAATCTGGTGCCAGAAATACGCAATCTCAGTTATGAGGAGAGGCTGAGGAAATTAGAATTACCATCACTCGAAGCTAGTAGATTTACGGGGAAATGGTGATGGTTTTTAAATACCTCCATGGTTATGACAAGACTGGATAGGAATCGATATTTTGATATGGCTGGCACTAGAACTACAGGCCATAGTTTGAACGTAAGAAAACTTCTTTGCAGGATGTAAGGAAGTACCATTTTTAGTGTATAAGTAGTTGATGATTAGAATTCGCCAAGCGAGGAGGTAGTTAAAGCTAACTCAATTCATAATTTTCAGCTTCGTAAGAAAACTATTATAAGCATCACTGAGTATATAAATGGAACCGACCAAGAGGCGGGGAGTTACGAGCATTAGGGCTCTTTCCCGTAAGTACAATTAGGTAATTACGTGAGGGCGGGGAAAATATAAGAAAATACTTATGTAGACGTTTACAGCGGTCCTTCATGGGTAGCCTCGAGCCCCGGGTGACCTGTCGGTCAGGAAACCCCAATACACATTTAAGAGTGACTGTACTCAATAAATATATGTATAATTCGTTTACTATTAATTAAGCGAAAGGCTTAATATAGCGCATTAAGGAAACAACTTAAAAAAAATTGTTCAAGTGCATTTACATATCACTTATTACATTAAACCAGTAATATCACTCAAATACGGCTGTCCCTTTAGATGACGTGAAGTCTTTTTGAATTTGTAAAATGCGATATTAATATTTCTGTGTGAATATGCATCAGGATCACTTAACCACGTACAACTTAACAGACATCACGTGTCACGACACAACCGAATGACAAATGCGAAAGCAAGTCGTCTATACTACAAGAAAAACAAAGACTGAGCATTAATGACATAAGATGCTGATAGAATCACATACTCTATAGGAAGTGAATCCTTAGAGTAGGGTAGGCAACTTTTTTTCCATTCAGATCAGCAGTAAAGTTTGAGGTGAGTCGGGCTATATTTATCAAATGAAGTTATATTCTATAGCAATTTAAACAGAGTAATAATAATATTTAATAGATGAAACTGTGGATTATATTTAATGTATTTACGTTGACAATCTATGTCGTAATGGACACAGCAGTATGTCATTGCAAATAAATTTTCATTTTGTTCTAGACACCGCAAGCCACGTAGGATACTATTATCTCATTTGTGTGGCCGGTAATAAAATCACAGGTGACAATTAACAGGTTAGGTTAGGTTATCTTTGGTTAATTTAGGTTAGGTTAGGCTAGGTTACCTTTTTATTTGTGACTTTTATCCGTGAAGTTTTTACCTGTAACAATTAACCTATATTCCTTGTTTGGGTCCTAGGGGCTGAATTATTTTCTCCCCTTCAGTACCCAGCCAGCGCCAACCAAGGGACCGTCTAGGAGGTAGAAAGAAGGCCTTGTATCTACCGATCTACCAAGTAAATGTGATTTTCTTTTATGATTGTGACACCAGGACGGAAAAAAAAAATCTACCCTCATCGGGCCTGGGCACGAAGAAAACAAAGAGAAACAGAGATGGGGAGTATTGTGACTTGTCAGAGGTGAAGGGATAATAAGAAATATGCAACGAATATCCACGACTATTCGGTGTTGATGTAGGCATAGAAAGAGAACCAGAACTGAAGGAAGACTTAACATCGAACTGTCCTTGTCAGTCTTATTTAAGTCTACAAGACCCTTCAGCTGTAGTATAGCAACGGTTGGTTGGTGACATGGGCCAACCTACTACATGGTAGCTATATATAATCAAATAAGCACATTACCATATGTGAAAACATGAATCACATTCCACCCCGAATGGGACTCGAACCTAGGACACACAACTACCGCGCGAAGGCACCACCAACCACGCCACAGAAGGTCTAAAAGAGAAACCAACCCCACAGTCCAACCGCTATACTAGGAATGAACGAATTCTATATGTACAAGAAATGTTCGAAAATCTTGATATATGAAGAATGGTACCATGTCTCACGAGCAAGACTCATCTAAAACTGACTCTATGTATTTACAATCCATATTAGCACAATAGTGATATGAAGATTAAAATCGCACTGAATTATAAGAGAAATGCTTCCTAACCAAGTATTTCCCGAAAAATACACCATAACGTCATATTATCAGTTTCATGAATTATTTCTTGAACTTATGTTCCTAATAAGGTTATTTCATCCTATCCTGCATGTCTGTTGTTGAACAACGCAGCTAGAAATTGCAAATTTTATGTGCATTTTGGTCAAAGAACGAAATAGCGTTTTGGAGGGATATGAATAGAGGGGAGAGGGGGAGGACCCCTTATTATAGAAAACGTAATATTTTTGATGGGATATTTAGTTTATAACACTGATATCATACATCGACAAAAACACCATAACTCAGTATCCATCCAAAAGAAAGATAACAAAATACACACTTGTTTTATATTAATGAGCCGCTCAGAAAGCCACAGTCCCTGAGCTAACTAAAATAATTACCTAAATTTATTCACTAAAAAAAACTTGTGAGCTCAACTCTCTCTCTCTCTCTCTCTCTCTCTCTCTCTCTCTCTCTCTCTCTCTCTCTCTCTCTCTCTCTCTCTCTCTCTCTCTCTCTCTCTCTCTCTCTCTCTCTCTCTCTCTCTCTCTCTCTCTCTCTCACTCACACACACACTATAGACCAGTTTCCTTAACCAGCATAGTTTGCAAAGTTATGGAGAAACTACTAAGGAAACATATCTCTCTTCACTTGGAATCCTTCAACTTTTTGTCAGTGAGGCAACATGGCTTCAGAGAAGGTAGATCAACAGTAACAAACTTATTAGAATTTTATGATGAGGTAAGCCAAATCTTACAGGAAAGAGAGGGCTGGGCAGATTGCATATTCCTAGACTTCCAGAAAGCGTTTGACACTGTTCCACATGGGAGACTTATTAGGAAGCTGCAATCAATGGCTAGAATAGGTGGAAATGTTTTGGAATGGATAAAAACTTACTTAGAAGGAAGGGAACAGAGGGTTAGAGTAAGACACTCAGTGTCTGAATGGAGAAGAGTTAGTAGTGGAGTTCCACAGGGTTCAGTTTTAGGGCCACTTTTGTTCCTTGTATATGTAAATGACCTACCAGAGTCTGTAAATTCATTCATGAATATGTTTGCAGATGATGCAAAGATTGTGAAGAAAGTAAAAAAACGAGAACAATGGTAGAGAACTTCAGGAGGATCTAAATAATCTGCATGAGTGGTCAGAAAAGTGGCTAATGAAATTCAATACTTCAAAATGTAAGGTAATGAGAAAGGGTACAAGTGCAAGAAGGCCCAAGCTTGACTACTCGGTGGCTGGAGTACAACTTCAAGAGACAGAAAATGAGAGAGATCTAGGAGTAAACATACTGGCAGATTTGTCTCCAGAAATACATATAAATGGCATAGTAAGGGCAGCATATGCATTCTTATCAAATGTAAGGGTAGCCTTCAGGCACATGGACAAGGAAATGTTCAGAAATATTTATGTAACCTATGTGAGGCCAAAACTCGAATATGCAGCCCCCTTTTGGAATCCGCACTTGAAAAAGCACATAGCTAAGCTTGAAAAAGTTCAAAGACATGCCACGAAACTGGTGCCAGAAATACGCAATCTCAGTTATGATGAGAGGCTGAGGGAATTAGACTTACCATCACTCGAAGCTAGAAGAGTGAGGGGGGATATGGTGAGAGTCTTTAAATTCCTTCATGGTTATGATAGAGTGGATAGGGATCGATATTTTGATATGGCTGGCTCTAGAACTAGAGGTCATAGTTTGAAGCTTCGTAAGAAAACTTCTTCGCAGGATGTAAGGAAATACTTTTTCAGTGTAAGAGTAGTTGATAATTGGAATTGGCTAAGCGAGGAGGTAGTTAATGCTATCTCAATCCATAGTTTTAAGGACAGGTATGATAAGTATCACTAAGTATAAAATGGAACCGATCAGGAGACGGGAAGATACGAGCTTTGGGCTCTTTCCCGTAAACACAATTAGGTAATCACAATTAGGTAATCACACAATACAGTGTTGATAGTTTAAGAGGTTTCATATTGAATTCCATAACAATCAGAATAAGGTAAAGAATCAAGTCGGATTCTTGTAAACTAATTAGAAATTTGTAAAGCTGTAAAAGCTATTATATTAAAATTGAATATCGTTAGTTGTTAAAAATTTGAAATTCTACCCAACCCTCTGGTGTGGCCCGAGAGCAGTAGCCCTATATAAATTGTTTACGCAAATGAAATAAGGAATGCCACTGTATTTCGCTGCATATGAATAATAGATGTATATTAGCCTAAGGAGCATGATCAATATCTTTGTCTTATCTTCACCTCCTCTGAGCTGTAAAATCCTTGTGGTCAAGTTGTTTAGCACGACTCAAGTTAATTTAGATGACCCAATGCACTAGTGACTTAATACACTTAGGCCCGATTTCTTAAACAGTGTAAACCTAGGATACCATATTGTTAGTTAGCTAGACACACACAAATGGATTTTATAAACTCATCTGACGCTGTTCTGTGTATGGCTAGGATCCCGTACGGGATCCTAACCATACACAGAGCCACGTCAGATGCGTTTATGAAATCCATTTGTGTGTGTCTAGCTAACTAACAATATGGAATCCTAGGTTTACACTGTTTAAGAAATCGGGCCTTAAGCATAAGAGACTAATTACATCACATTCGGTATCACATATTGGCAACTTTTATGATTTTCCTGGCCAAATAAGATAGTATTCACCTTGATTCGGACCAAGTCTTCACTTCAAAAATGTTCCAGTTTACTTGCATAATATTTTAGTCACTTCATTTGTATACTGGTAATGTTTGACTAAATGAAAAAAATAAAATATAATCTTGCCCAAGGGTCATATTTATTTTCTTATTTCTTATTTACTATTAATTCCATATCATCATTGTAAATAACATATTTATTTTGAGACGAGTGTCTCGGGAAAGCACGTTATCTATTTTTTTAATGATGAGTTTCTAAACATTTACTTTTATTCATCATATGTAAGCTAAGAACGTATAGAAATATATGCTATTTGATGCCAGCACCATGTTTATGACTTAGCAATTAGGTCTATCTATATACAGAAGCCATTTTCCCCTTATAAGGGAGGTGGCTGAGTCAAGTTTTGCCGTCTTTTTCACCTCATTTTCTCAACCAGTATCTATCCTACATCTTGGAAGCTTGCTCTAGTGCAACCTGTTCGTAAGAAGGGTGACCGCTCTATTCCTTCAAACTACCGACCTATTGTCCTAACCTATTCTATCGCTAAATTTTAGAAACTTTGCTCAGTGGATACTTCATGAAACGTCTTGAATCTAACACACTTATCACCGATCACCAGTACGGCTTCCACAAGGCAAGATCCACTTGTGACCTCCTGTCCTATCTTACTATAGCTCTGAGGAGCTACAGGGAATCCTTTGTCGTCGTTTTTACATCTCTAAGGCTTTTGACAGAGTCTGGCAAAAGGCTATGTTGGTCAAACTCCCTGCTTCTGGCTATACCCTTCTCTCTGTTCTCTACTTTCCACTTTTCTTTCCGACCGTTTTATATCTGTAGTTATTGACTGTGCAACATATAGCCCATTCCCTGTTACCATTTGTGTTCCACAGGGCTCTGTTCTTTCACCTACTCTGTTCCTTCTCTTCATCAGTGATCATCAGTTCCCATCTTCCTCTCTTATTCACACCTTTGCCAACGATTCTACTCTTCATTTTTCCTCTGCCTTTTCTTCACAACCTTCATCTGCTACTCGTAATCAGTCTCATATCACTATTTCTTCTACTCTCAACTCCTACTTGCAGAGGGTACCTGAGTGGGGCACCCAAAATTTAGTTAAATTTAATGCCTCTAAGACACAGTTTCAGGCTATCTCTATATCTTCTTCTCGGAGATAACCCTATTTTCTTCGAAACTAACGAAATTTACCCTCTTAGTTCTATTACCATATTAGGAACCCATATAGCCTCTAACTTGTCTTGGAGGAATCACATAATCCAAAAATTTGGGGGTCTTATTTCGTGCTCGTCATTAATTAACTCTCTACAGTTACTTAAAATATATAAAGGTCTTATCCGTCCCTGCTAAGAATACTGCTCGCACATCTGAGGTGCTTCTTCTTATACTTATCTCCTTGATAGGGTTGAATCTAAGGCAGCCAGACTCATTAATGACTCTTCTCTTCTAATCTGGATTCTCTCTCTCATCGCCGTAAGGTGTAATCCCTTTCTCTTATCTGTTGCTAGTACTTCTATCGCTGCTCTGATGAGTTGGTGAGCTGCATCCCTCCCCCCACTGCCGCAGCCACGTGACACTCGTCACGCAACCTTGTCCCACAGGTACTGTGCGGAGATTTGTAGCTCGTTGATTGTCGGTGCAGCAACTGCTTTTTCCCATATACCTCCAGACTCTAAATCTCTCTTCCTCCTTCTGTCTTTCCTAATTCTTATAACCTATCTTCCTTCAAAATGTGTATCTCTCGTCATCTCAGAGTCTAATCCTACCATATCACTAGGTCCTCAGAACTTGACTATTCTTTTTGTATCATTATCTTATCTCTGCCTTGTCCGTAACTTTTTTCTTTTCCTTCTTTTTCTTCGTGCCCGGGCCTTTATTGATGAGGATAGTTTTTCTTGCCTGTCCCGGTGTCAGACTCATAAAAAAAATAAAAAGCAAAATACTCTGACTCTTTGGGAAGAGAAAATACAAAAGAGGGGATACCCAGTCCCCTCGCTCTGCTCCATTTTGTTGATTCCCACAACACACAGGGGAACACAGAGGAAGTATTCTAGCCCCTTCCTTCATAAATATATGATTCAACCACTGACTTTACACACCTAATAGCGTACTCTATTAGCCTCCCAACTGACAAGGGATGTTAGGAGAATTACGAGAAATATCACTACTCTTCTAATTGCCATTCCAAAGGAGGTAAGGTACGCTGTTATGAACAATCAAAGGAAGCAAGTCTCAGGATCTACTTAGTAAGGTTTATTCACCACTGAGAAGTCCATTTCAAAACCTATCAATTTGGATTATTCACTATTGGGTAATCAGTTTCAAAACCTACCCTTCAGGTTTATTCAATACTGGGCAGTCAGTCTCAGACATAACGGTTAGACTTACTCAATTTGGGAGGTCAATCGCAGGACCTATTGATTAGGTTTATTCAGTCCTGGGAAGTCAATCCCAGTACCTACTAGTTAGGTTTATTCAATGCTGGGAAGTCAATCTCAAGACCTACTGGATAGGTTTATTCATTACTGGGAAATCAATCTCAGGACCAACTGGTTAGGTTTATTCAATACTGAGAAGTCGGAGGTCAGTCTCAGGACTTACTAGAAAAACTTTATTGAAAATTGAAGTATTGTAAAGTGGGAAAAGTCTTGATAGAAACAAAGACACTAATTCAGAGTAGATATTAGCTTGCTGAGCAATAAAGATAAGCGTATTCTAAGGGATTTCATATGCATATATAAGCGGAAAGTGTAATGAATTAAAGTGGTATGGAGAAAGAATGCTGCACTCACGTTCTCTACACATATTAAGAACCAAAGTGGGATATCCCAGGTGATGTGGGAGATTGGCGCCTTCTATTTTCACGTCAGAAAAGTCTAATGAAAAACACACGAAGCAGAGGAATAGCTATCTCTCCTTCCTACTTCTTCCAATTCTTTCCTTGTTTTCTAGGCAGGTACGTGAATTTGTTGGTACAAAACTCGATTACTTATTAATAATAAACATATATATTAAATCGTAAGTTTCATTTGCATCAGTCTTAAAACACAGCAAAAATAACTAGTATTATTTTGATATAAGACTGAGCGCGTTAAATCCAATTGACTTCTATAAGTAAAAACAAAATCATCTCAGTTTAAGTTTAGCATTAACAATTATCATAGCTCTAGTATAATCAGTGTTGCCAGAATATATAAACGCTACGTACAAGACAATGAATTCGTCTAGACTTAGAAAAACAAACAGAAAACCTTTAAGGCTACGATCATTCATCTTATTTAAGGATTAACCTCCCAGCAATAACAACGTTAATATATGTAAATTACCCAACACATCAAAACATATTTAAAAAAAAATTATGTTGACAAGCTTAACTATGAAGCCACATCAGCGCATACCCGGCTTTCATTGTTTACGCACAACATACGCCTTGTTTACGGTTTTATTAGTTTATGATAAACACCTATGTGAATACGCGTGTTGAGAAATTTCACGTATACAAGAAGAATATAACCAAAGTTACTTTTAATCCAAAGGTTATCTCTGTGGTATGTGTGCATTCTGACCCATATAAATTTCATGATTCTCTTAAAGGTGAATGAAGGGTATAATTATTCAAGAAATTTTTCGTTTCTTAATGGTAAAGGGTTTATGCGATGCTTCGCTTTTCAGTGTTAATATTGTACCGAAATACCGTACCCAGTATTTATATTACTAATCATAATATTGCATCTCTTAATTGGGTAAAGGGACAGAATGAAAAGTCGATCCATTTATGTATAGTTTTCATGCTGTATACATTAAGGTATCTATAATAATATATGGACATTCCATTTGTTCACTTGATTTGTATGATGTATGGGAAAAAAGTAAGTCATTTTATAAGAAGTTTTGGAAGCTAGCTTTTCACTTGCATGAAAAATAAGTTTTGCATTTTGGAGTATTGTACATAAGGAGACATTAGTCTGACTTGGGAACAGGTATTGATGCACATAGCTACAGTGCTAAGTCTATCGAGAATGGGCTACAGTAAGTGAATGTTTAAGGTAAAGTGTATTCGATGATTTTTTTTTCACTCCCCTGAGTGAAATGATCAATAAAATCCTAAAAAAATATCTGAAACTACGAAAAGAAAATCATTGGTAATATTATTTTTATGTACCTCTTCAATTTTTGGATTAAAATTTATTTCTATGGTAGTATTTGATGTGTTTTGAATTTATCTGATAATTGTTTATTTCGGAAATAATTTTTCTTTTGTGTTAATACCGATTTTTGTGGGCGGTAGTGTGCTTTACCTAACCCAAATAGCTTAACGTAACTCAAAGTTGAAGCCTTTCATACCTTAATAGAGTGAATTTTGGTGTTTAGCCAGCAGCGTGGCACATTTTAGGAAGTGGTGGCATTGCTGATTTCTTGGGTAGGATATGGAGGGGGTGCATAAAACGAATGTTAACCCAATAATTTATAAACTCTTTTTAACTGGGGGATGAGCCAATGTTATGCTAAATTTCTTGAGATTTTATCCTAATTTGGGGTATGAAAATAAAGAGTCGTCATAATTTGGTACTTTGTTGAGTAGTGAAGAGCAGAGACGGTAAAGATTCGTTTTATGCACCCCTTCTACTCTTAGACTAAAACTAACCAAAGCTATCTCATATTTGAAGGTTTCACACCTTAGTAGGAGGACTTTGAGTGTTCATACAGTAAGGGTGCTTAAAACGAATCTTAACCTATAGAATTACTAGTAGCTCTATAGTGCGAAGTCAGTTTGCTTTTCCAATACTGAATATATATTAATTCCTATTATATGTTTGTACTATCTGTTAAAATAATCGATATTGTTATTTTAACCTTATTGCTGATTAACTACAACTGCTATTACTGTCTGTATGCATTTATTTGATAAGTGTGTGAGTAAATAGAATGTCTTATATAATATTGAACTTTTTGTGTCATTTATATTTTATTGAGATCAAAGTGATATAAAACAGAAAATGTAGCACAAATACCAATATTTTATATTTTGCTCATGGTACTCATATCTTTATACAGGTTTATAACAAGAACACTTAGTATTACTAGAATATACATAAATTCCTCTCAAGAAAATTCCTTTAAATATGGCAAGCATTCAGGGGAAAAAAGAGCGGATAATATGTCGTCTGTACATACGTCACAGATGTAATCGTGGGGATATGTGCCCTTTTTACCATCCTGGTTATAGCATTCCCTCGGATAATCCGACAATGACTTGGCTAACATTCTGCAAAAACTACAAGATGGGGAGATGCTTTCTACAAGACTGCAAGTGAGTTAATATCAGTGTACAAATATGTGTAGCTTTTTTCATTCTCGTTGGCTTTCAGTACTTAGTAATAACTTATCTCAATGAAAAGGCCTCAGATTTGTTTAGTAAGAATGAAGTTACTTGAAATAAGTGTGAAGATGAAAAAATATGCAATAATGTAATATGCCCAGGTGCTACATCTGTTGTAGAAACTTGTTTATAAAAAGATTTACTCAGCAACAAAGTTCATATTGTTTGTGATATGAAAGGTGAATATTAGTGTATTCTTTGACATGGCCACCTCCTTTACAAGGGAAATTGCAGGCTTGTATATGTATTAGAAACCTTAGAGAAGGCTATTACGTTAAAGGACTTAGTAGGGGTTACAATGAACATACATAAGGTGGAATAGTAGAAAATACATTATAATTTGAAAGACATAAAAATGTCATATGGAATAGTACAGGATATGAAACTGGCCTAGTGCTATAGCTGAAGTGATCCGGGAGAGGAAGAGCTTAGGGAACATCCCATCTCTATAAATTAATTTGATGTATAAAACGATTTTGTAATCTCAAATTATCCCATTCACTGAACAGTATAAAATTGAATTTGAAAATCGTAAGTAATGCTTTCATGTCATTATAGGTACTTTCACATCACAAATGAAGAAGAGGAAGCCTACAAGTTAGGCAGGGATATTGCTCCTACCCTTTTAGAACAGGCAATGCGTAAAGCTTTGCTGTTTGATGTGGCACTCACTGGCACTAGGGCAACATGCAAAGTAAGTTGCTTTGAACGTTTTTGATTTGGTATGTTGACATTTATTGTTGTGTTAGTAGCCACCAAAAAAACAGGCTATAATTCATGACTTGTGTTGAACTTCTTGCAATCGGCATAGAGATTTTACTATAAAGTTATGTTCAGCAAAGAAATAATGTATTGCGAATTCATAATTTTACATAGATTATTCCAATGATAAATTCTTTTCAAATTTCAGTTGATCAGGGTAAAGTGTAGTTATGTTGATTGTGCAAATTTATATCATGTAATGTTGATCACTTGCTGTCATTATTTTTTCTTGTGCTTTTATATTTTTAGTCATTTTTGCAAGGGGGATGCAGTTTACCCACATGCCCATATCGCCACATATCTCGTCATGAGTTTGCGGATGAAGTTTTAAATACTTTGCGGAATGAATTTGAAATTGTGCTGGGTTCTGGCACTGACATTCCAGGCCAACAGGCACCTCCTTTGGCACAAAGTGGACCAAGTATGAATCCACCACTTTTGATGACTCCTGTCATGCCCCGTGGCTTTCCCGGCCAGGAAGATCCAGATGATTACACACGAAAGTTAGAAAACGAAAATCTAGAGATTTGGCGTGCTTTGGATCCAGAGCAGAAAGCTATGAATCTAGATGAGATTCGAGAAAGACTCTTGACTCTACAAGCAGCTCTGCAATGGAAAGATGAAGATATGGGTGCAAGAAATGAAGGGGCTTTTCTTAATGATAGTCTTGCACCTATATTGCCAATGCCTGCTATGAACTTTGGAAATAATGAACCACTACTTGTGCCTCCTAACTTGGAGATAATGAAAAGAATTAACCAGTTCATGAGGGTAGGATCTTATAATCATTATTGTAGAATATCCATATCCTTAGTCAGTTTGTGCAATATTTTTAGGAAAACTATCATAAAATACATACTGTGTGCATTTTACTTAAATATCTTAACAAACACAGAAGAGTTGATTATGACTGCGCAGATAAATTTACGTACATCTTATACCAGTAAAAATGATATGCCAGATGATTTTCCTCTTTCCCAGGGAAATGACAATCAACCAGATTCAGAGAGTGATTGCAAGCTGTTCATTGGGGGCTTGGACAAAAGGACGGAAACTCCAGCCCTTACTCGTTATTTTTCAAGATGGGGAGAGATTGTAGATTCTGTTGTCATGCGTGATAAAAATGGGAAAGCCAGAGGTTTTGGATTTGTCACTTTTATGAGGTCATACATGGCAGAAGAAGCTGAAAGAAGTGGACCTCATATAGTAAATATCTTTAATATCAGTGCATGTGACTGTTTATATGTTGTACAGTAGGTTGATTATTTATATTATTATGCAGTTTATAATCATCAGCCAGCCTTACTGAAGCTTGAGAATGAAAACATCAACTATGAGATGTTGTGTCTGGAAAAACTTCCAAACTATTTCATATTTATAATCTAGTTATTTTTAAGAGGGAGAGTCAGGCATAAACTTAATGATTTCATGTGAATAATTGGACTAAAGCCCAAAATAATCGATACTCATGGTTTCCATTTATGCTGGTTAGTAATAGCTTTGAACTGTATTGTTAATGTTTGCTTTCCAGTTGTTTACAATTCTGCTGTTGCAAATATACAGATAGTGTGAAAATTCCATTGCAGATTGATGGAAAAATTGTTGATGTAAAATTTGCCCAGCCTCGATCAAAAGATGATCCTCGTGCAATAACTGATAACGTTGGAAGTTCTAGTATGGTAAGTTAGCAATAAAATAAGCTTTAACTCTCATATTACTGTGGTGATATGTTAGCTTATATGGTAGTCACAAAAAAAATTTTCATTAATAATAATGCAGTATTGTGAGTTTACTATTATTTATTGATGTCCTTAGGCTCCAAGTGGGAAACCATATAAACTTTTTGTTGGAGGACTGTCCGATGCAGTGAACACAAAAGCTTTAGAAGTTTACTTCCAGCGGTATGGACAAATAATTGATGCCGTTGCCATACAAGATTCGAAGACTAAACGCCCAAGAGGCTTTGGTTTTGTTGAATTTGCAAGTGAAGAAAGTCTTGAGATTGTATTATCAGACTGTCCACATATGGTAAGAAATGTGTATCAGAATTTCATGCATGTTTACCTAATAGTACTTGATTTTGTCGCTCTTAGTTCAAGTGCCTATATATGATTGTTACAAATGACTTTAAATATTGTAAAATTTTTGAAGACAACAGATTATGCATTAGTCTGAAAGACTTACACTGAACTGTATGTGATATAAGTTTTGATATTACTGTACTGTACTTCTGTTTTTGTCTTGAATAGGTATTCGATGGTAACACAATTACTAGAAGATGGTTTACTAATGTACTAGTGTTAAGTCACTTATCACTTCATTTGTATGCTACATATAAGTAATAAGTATCAACATTTATTTTTACAGATCTGTGGCTGTAATGTAACGGTTGAGAGACCTATGCCTCGTGACAATGATAAGCAAGGCAAACCTCTTTTACCTTCTAATAGAGGAGGAAGGGATTTAGGAGGTAGGAGTGGAAGTGAAGAAAGACAGAGAGTTGATCAGACTGAAGACAAAGTAAGTGTTGCATGCTCCTAGTGTGCTGTTATTAATTCTGAGTATACATTAATCATTGGAACTTCACAATATGATTGGTCTAGACCATAGCAAGGCAATAACAGTAGAATGCTCTTAATTTTAGCATTTGATTGAAATTAGTTAAACTGATTGAAAGATTGAAACTTTAAATAATTAGATTTATTACAATACCTAAAAATTACCATTCATATGTGCCTAGAAAATCTGGCCTATGTATTAATGTAGAACTCTGTATTATTATCTGTATAATACTGACTATGCCTGTTCTGCATATTAAGGAGAGTTGTAAGATGTTTGTTGGTGGAATAAGTCCCAGTACAAGAGAAAGAACACTAAAGGAATACTTCTCACAATTTGCCATCGTTGTGAGCGCCATTGTCCAAAGAGATAGCAACAGAGCCTCCAAAGGTTATGGATTTATCGTCTTTGAGCAACCACATATGGTAGAAGATGTATTGGAATCAGGACCTCATGAGGTAGGTATATCAATAGACATTTATCACAAATTTAGTATCTATTTTATCCCTAGTAGCTGGAGAGAAACAATTCTACTTTCTTAATGCCTTGTGTATTTTAGAAGGTGACGAGAAGGGAGTGTGAGTTCGGAAGGAGAGGTCTTAATCATAGGCAGACTTTGGTTAGCTATTTTAAGACAGGTTGCTCCTATAATATAGTATGTTTGTGTTTTTATTACCAGGTGCAGGTGAAAAGAGAAATAAATTGTAGTTCTTATGATATATATTTTATAAAATTTTATTAACAGTGGTTTTGCGAAGTAATAACTGCGTGTCAGAGAAAACAAAACAAATAATTTGGTTTGAAATTGGATAGAATGAATAATGAGATTCTTAAAATAGCTTCCCAAGGCAAATAAATGGAGTTTCAGAACTACTATTAAGCTAAAAATATTGAATAATAAGGGAGTGAGGCTCCTCCTAGGAACAGACTTTAAATCTTAATGAGAGACTATTTGCATGGGCTAGAATAATTCACCAAAGCACTTTTGTGAAAAACAGTTGAAGTGAACCAAGAAAACTTTGGATCTAATTAAACAAGGATGCTAAGCCATAATTAATATATCATTGCATATGAATGTAGCGTTTCTTATTTTTTTTTTTAAATATTAAGAGTGCAAAAAATTAATGTTATCAGAGAGCTGCATATGATAATCTTGTGAGTGCGTAAATTACTGGATTCAAAAAGATGACTTTCAAATACTAAATCATCACAATTTCTTTAAGATAAGTTAAAATTATACCACCAAAAATGCATGTCCAAATTCCGGAACAAGGAAATCCCAATATACTGTACAGTATACTCTTGAAATATAATAAATCTCCTTCGTATGAAATTTGATATAATTCACTCAACCAGACTGGTTCTTTTTAACTGTAGTACCTTAAATTATTAGAGGCAAATGTAATATACAGTAATCCCTCGCTATATTGCTATGCACCTACTGCGAATTCAGTGCATTGCGGATTTTTTTTTGCAAGCATATGTATTTTATTTCGCAGATTTTCTGGGTATATGCTATTTTTGAGCATGAGGATGCAAATGTTTTGCCGCCTTCGTATCAGCTGATGCAACCTCGCACGCTATTTCCCTGACGATATTATATAGCAAGTTTGTTCTTAATACTTTTTCAATTCTCTTCATAATATTTGATTGCATTAAGCGATAGATGAGAAGGAGGATGCGAGAGAACGAACCTCTAACCAGCTGATGCTTATCACTATTCAGGCACAATATCTTACTCATAAAATTTTTATTTACTCATCCTATTTGGGGTTTATCTAATTTTCAAGATTATAGTATTATTAATATTCCTTGGTTCTAAACATTATTCTATCTTCTTTACATATCAACCATACTGCACGAAATCTTTAACGTAAACAAAGTAAGCTGAGACAAAAAGAAAACTATACAATTAGTTACAAAGAAAATGTATATCGTACTGTACATGGGAAACTTAAATGAAATATATATATTCTCTTCACGCTATTTCCCTGATGATATTATATCAAAAGTTTGTTTGCTGTTTGTTCTTAATGCTTTTTTTCAATTCTCTTCATAATATTCGATCGCATTAAGCGGTAGAAGAGGAGGAGTATGCGGGAGAACGAACCTCGCTCTGCAAACGTTTTGGCGCTTCCGTATCAGCTGATACACCCTCGCATGCTATTTCCCTGACGACATTATATCAAAAGTTTATTTGCTGTTTGTTCTTAGTGCTTTTTTTCAATTCTCTTCATAATATTCGATGGCATCAAGCAGTAGAAGAGGAGGAGGTTGCGGGAGAACGAACCTCTATCTGCAAACGTATTGGCGCTTCCGTATCAACTGATACTCTCTTGCACGCTATTTCCCTGACAATATTATATCGCAAGTTTGTTTGCTGTTTGTTCTTAATGCTTTTTTTCAATTCTCTTCGTAATATTCAATTGCATTAAGCGGTAGAAGAGGAGGAGGATGCGGGAGAATGAACCTCTAAACAAACCGTTTTACCGTTTCCGTATCAGCTGATGCTTATCACTATTCAGGCACAATATCTTACTCATAAAATATTTATTTACTCACCCTATTTGGGGTTTATCTAATTTTCAAGATTATAGTATTATTAATATTCCTTGGTTCTAAACATTATTCTATCTTCATTACCTATCGACCATGCTGCACGAAATCTTAACGTAAACAAAGTGAGCTGAGACAAAAAGAAAACGTATACAATTCGTTACAAAGAAAACTTATATCGTACTGTGCATGGGAAAGTAAATTAAATATATATATATTCTCTACACGCTATTTCCTGACGATATTATATCGAAAGTTTGTTTGCTATTTGTTCTTAATGCTTTTTTCAGTCTTCATAATATCACGTTCATATAAATTTACGCTTGCGTGCTGTTATTAATAAAGTAAAGGGTGATTTTCTTTTAAATTGATGGTCTTGTTATTTTACAGATTATTACTAGAGGTCTTCCATACTCTTCTTAGTACTTCAGTAATAATGTTGAATAATATATTTTTTCTTTTAGATTGATGGTCGTCGTGTTGATGTAGGTCATGCTTCCAAGAAATCAGAACCATCTAGAAAGCCTCCTGTTAGGGAAAGAGAGAGGGAACGTCACAGGCCAGAGCCTAAAATGGAGAAGGTAGTGCAATTACCTAATTTGTTTTTAACACGAACTTGTTATGGGGAATATACTTGGTGGAGGAGATACAGATTGCCCCCTTGCAATCTGTACGTAATTGAAGATTCTATAATTTCCACTTCCTTAATTACAATCTACACAGCTCATAGCTTGATAATTGTTCCTTTACTACTTTGTTCTCCATTTACAGTAAACCAATGATTTGGATAATATATAATATGCCATCCTAAACTATGAATGGTGCAATAATTGTAATTACATTATTGTTTGTCCAAAAACATGCAGAGTTTTGTTAACTGATGTTAGATCTTTTGTTTTGACTAATATTGTAGTATTTAATGAGACTTTGGTTGTAAATAATTTCCTAGAAAGGTTGTTAAATTTTAGAGATATGTACTTACTCATGCACCTGCTGTCTGTTTATTCTCACATCTATCAAAAAGTATAAAATATGCCCAAAATTTATACCAACATACACCTCAAAATAAATTGGTGCCATAGCTTTCATAGCTAATAATAATATATATACTACTTCCATTTTACTCTTCTTAGCGTGAATGCGGCCAGTATATTAATATGGCATAAATTGTATATACTGTAAACAGAATCTCTTTTTGTGGTTTTTTATAAAGTTTTTCCACTAACCAGATATCGACGAATGACGACCGCAAATTGTACGTTGGAAACCTGCCTGATTATTTCACTCAGAATGACTTGCGAGACCACTTCAGTGCGTATGGAGAGATTCAGAAGGTAGAAATAAAGCAGTTAGCAAAGAACAAAAAAATGTTTGGCTTTGTTATATATGCTGAGCCTGAAATGGTTGATGCAGCACTTGCAGATGCACCTCATCAAGTGAGTCCAAATACAATCCAAAATAATGTACCTGTTGAGTTGTTATTACAGGTGTTGGGATTTATATTTCTTAATTACTAGAATGTGACCATGATAAGCATTTGCACTCTTTAACAGCAGTCCAATGAAAAGTGAAAGGAAAATCTTAGTGATACGGTACTGTACTTGAGAATTAATATCACCAATGACAAAGTTGAGGGCAAGGATTATAGACTGGAAAATAGATGGCAAGGAGATATAGCTCATAGGCAAACTAATGTGCAAGTTTTCAGTATCAAGTTATTAGGATTCGACATTACAATATATGATAAGGATGAGGAAAAGTTTGATCGCAGAGTGGTCACAGGGATTATACTGCTTTTCTTAGGTGAACTAATGGGATTGCTTTTGTTGAAAAATGCCAAGGGTCTGAAAGAGCTGCTTTCACTGGTGAAAGAGAGTTTATTTACACAGGTGTGTCTTAGTAGTTAGTGTTTAATTGTTGCGCCATGGTACTGCTCCATGTTTACTATATACTTCATTTGAAAAACTAAGAATTAAGCATTAGTTGAAAACTTAATTTTGGAGAAATGTGTTTATTATTTACAGTTTATACACCAAAGCATACACCACTAAAATTTCACATGTTTATTTTTCTTATGGTTTTTAACTGAGCCATACTAAATTACACATGATTATCAAGTTTTATAATATTGCACACACGCACACTCCCAGGCCTTAATACCTCTTAAAAGGGGGGGGGGGGTTCCAAGACTGGGTAAAATCTTGTCCCTTCAGTAAATTTTTCGACACAGGGACATGGAAGTGGCACAATTCCCTGGGGAAGAAAGAGGAATATGCCGAGTAAGAGAGGAGAGCAATATATGTGGGTTGCAGAGTTGCTAAGCTCTACTCTTGGATTGAACTTACCCAATTCCAAGAGGGAAAAGATTTTTTAATGTAAGAGAGTGTAACATGGGAGACCGACACTGCTTAGCCCCTCACTTGAACCGAGCCTACCCAGTTACAGGAAGAACTTGCAGAGTAAAATAAAGTGAGATTAACTCATGGGAAGGAGAGGCCATACATCTCTTCTTGTGGATTGAACTCTCCCTATTCCAATCACTTCTTACAAAATAAGTTTCCAGTATGTTATTACTCTATCGCTGTACACCTACATATCTAAGTATTGTTCCAACTAGATTTAATCTCGTAGAGTCATTATTGCTCCATATATTTCAGATTAATGGTTGCATTATTGAGACCAATTATGCATCAAAGAAGGGAAGTAGAGATGGTCGTAGAGATATTAATTCACGTCGAACGAGTGATAGAGACAGGGAAGATGTAAGTTTACCATTCCTTTTCACTGAAGTATAATTTGTTTGCCTGTTTGTAATTTCGTACATCCAGCAATTTATTTGTTATAATGCATTACTGTATATATAATGCCTCTTACAGATGGATGATGAATCTGAACAGACATTTAAACTGTATATTGGAAACCTTAGTTACGAATCAACAGAGGAGAGTCTCTACGACTACTTCATCAAGTATGGTGAAATTACAGAAACCAAAGTCAACACAGATGCTAACGGTGTCTCCAAAGGATATGGTTTTGTGACATTTGCTGATGAGTTATCTGGTCGGGAAGCCATAGATGATGCCCCTCACGAAGTATGTAACTAAAAAGTTTCACTGAGGTTACAGCATAAATTCTTTCACCCCAACACTAAGGATATCATAAATAATAAGCATAAATATGGATATAGCTACCAAAAATCTATTCTATCGGAAAAAATACGAAACTCACCTACCTTTACCCTGCCCTTACATTTTGCATTTTGTCAATAAAAAGTCCTCTTCTCTTTCCAGGATTATTTTTCTCTATTTCTCCTTTCTATACCTCATGCCACCCCACCCTACAGTTTCTCCACAGATATTATCTTTTTAGTCTTCTACTATCTGTCAAGAAATATGAACATTGTCTTGTTTCCATTTCATTTGCCAATACTCACTTGCATTGCTTCACTTCTTCAGTCTCTCCCACTTATTCTAATTATTCCTCAACCATGATATTGACTGACATTGCCAAAGCTGCTTCTCTTAAAATAATATAAATTGTACATTAAGCATTTAGCTCTATTATGCCTTTGTTCTATAAAAATTTATAACTGTTACTTTCTTTTTAGAAACTTCTCTCTGCACGTAGATTTATTCCTCTATAGTTAAGAGACATATATAAATAATTACTGTACTAATTTCCTTACATAATTTCAGATTGATGGACAAGAAGTTAATATTGCCTCGGCTAAAGAAAGAAATCAGGAAAAGAGAGAGGCAAGTATTTCAGATAATTGTACTTTTCTGACTCTTATCATGTCATTAATAAGGCAAGCCCTATTTTTACTCTTCAGAGTTGAAACCGGCATTGGACATGATAACTGTTGAAACCTGTTAATTGCAAAGGAATTTTTGCTGATTGATTACCCCATACTTTACTAACGGTCAGGTTTTCAAGTTCAGAGCATTGATGCATAGTAATGTTTTGAATATCTATGCAGGAATATATTACTTTGCTTTTCATTTTAAAATAGATTGTGAAATACAGTACTACTTAAATTTTCCCCCTTCTCCAAGGTGCCTCTGCTTTTCTATAGGGATCTTCATAAAAGGAGTTAATTTGTCTGTTTTGTATATTTATAGTTCTGGATCATGTGTAACTTCGTTTGTATAAGGTCATTGAACTGTCTGTAAATATATTTCATTCTTTAGGTATTCAAGCGACGATACGATCGAGAGAGCAGTGATGAACCACCTTCATTAACCTCAAAGAGAAGGGCAGAGAAGAGAAGTCATTTGGACTAAATTCCATTAAATATGGAAATTTTATAATTAAGTGATGTTATCTACAGACAAGAACACATACCTTTGCATCCAAATCTTTTCTTCTTGGACTGAGGTATTTCCAGATACACTTTCCCCCTTTTTATGTATAATTTTGCCCCTGGATTGTATATATAATATCTGTAATAAAAAGGTTTGCTTTTCATATTTTTGGAGGGCTGTAACATGTCCTGTTGATCAGATACCTCCCCAAAATATAATTTAAAGATTCGACTTAATAGTACAGGGTTTCCTCCAACAAATCAAATAGTTATTACCCTTAAAGATGTATTGTAGGCATCAGTACTGGAATGATCAACATTCCATCTGCCAGGTTATAATCACTTTCGTTATTGCTATGAGATTCCTTTGGTATTACTTCAGTGTTTACAGTCAATAAAAGACAAAACTTGCCTTTTTAAATGTGTTACTCTTAAGCCCACTGCGATTATCAAGTATATGCTTCACTTTGAATGGGAAGTTTGAAACTGCAGTAAGAGATACAAAGCAATAAGGGAAGAGGAATCAAAAACAAATTTAATATCCTTAGTTGTCAGCATTACTGTAAGTATACAGTTGAACCTCTGGTCGCAAACTTAATCCGTTCCTTGACCCCATTCGCTAAGTTAATGTAAATTCAATTAATCTGTTCCCCAGCCCCAGAAACATACTTTTTAATTTTTTTATGGGTTTATATGTGACAAAAATATAGAATGGAATTAGAAATTATCTTAATTATTATGAAAAATGCTGTAACACTAAAATAAAACATGATAATTGTACTGCACTTTACTTTTGTGGATGATAGTTGCTGCCACACTTGGATGGTTGTGGAGGAGTACAGATGGTCGATTTTGCCATATCATACTGCTTGGCGAGATCAGATAACACCATTCTCATACATATAAATATACACATGGCCTCATTCCTCCTTGTAAGGGGGGTGGCTGAACCAAGAAATGCGCATTTACCACGATCCACACATACCTCAACCACTCCTCTTAGCTCCTTTGGAATAAAGTGTTGCCACGTTTCCCCCCCTTCCACTCTACTTGGGTTCTCCATAAGGTAGGCAGGCGAAGATATTCTACAATGAGGCACGACAGCTGCAGCTGGTTTACCCCCACGGCTTCATCACATGGCCACTGCCCTCACACCCGTTCATCACAGCTCACTGAGCCTTTTAACCCCACTGTCACTAACACTTTTCACTTTCTTGGGACCCATAATGAGGGCTGATTTGAAGTAAAGAGCAAAAAATCTTAAAATTGCAAAGAAAGAACAAGTGAGCTTCACAGTGCACGCATCAATGCAGAACTAAAAGCAAACATTTGGTCGCCGTCAAAACATTGATTGCAGGTCGATTCAAAATTTGTTCGCAAATCGTGTTCGTAGGTCAATTTGTTCATGGGTGGGAGAGTTTGCAACAGGAGGTTCGACTGTATTTGGGAAGTGATAACATAGCAGAGACCACACACCGGAGCACTTAAATAACCCTAATTGCTGAACTTTGAATTTCATGTTTGACAACCATTCATAATTGGATCCCTCTCTACAATCTCCATACCTGGAAGAATTTTTGTTTGTAGTCTTATGTGCACAATGTGAAAAAAAATACTATGCCAAAGTTAAAAAAATTAACCGTCTGTTTTTCTTTACACTTTTCGACAATACTTTCATCTGAACTTTGCTGTAAGTAAGCAAAATTACTTCTGTCAGTAGATAAGTTAAAAAGCACGACCCTCTTGCAAGTTCTTGGTTGATACAGAACTTATTATTCAAGCATGTATATACTTGAATTCTTGATGAGGTACTGTAAAATTTGTCGAAAAGTCATTTTATGGATGTTTATATAACAATTTCATTACAAAAATTAATTATATCATTTCTGCTAAATAAGGTATATTGACTACACTATATCAACCACTTTTCATTTGTGAAATATTTATGGTTTAATAGTGTCTATACTAAATACACATTGCTTCTAGATAAATATAAAATAAAAAAAAATGAATGTCACTTAATATATATTTGAAAAAACAGAAATAACTTTTTTGTAGAAAAGACAAATAACCCTTTAGAAAAGTGCTGCTGACATTTGTGTTGTTTAACCTCTGTTGACAAACTCTACCTCGAGAGAGAGAGAGAGAGAGAGAAAAAAAAGTTATTTGCACTTGTTGCTTGTTGAGAATAATGGAAAATATTCTCCCTATTCAGATTTCAGTGATAGGAGGTAAATTTGATAGAGGAGGAAATAAATTTGTTGAAGTGAGTGAATTTGAATCATTCTTTCTACATGAGGCCATATCCTGCTAGAGCCAATAGGGTGGCCACAACTTAACAAAAAAGTGGGAGCAGCGTGAGGCTCCATCATAATGCAGCATATGAATTTGTAACAACATAAATTTGTTTTTCTTTTTATCATTGTGACACCAGGACAGACCCAAAAAAATAAATTACCCTCATCGGGCCTGGGCACGAAGAAAACATAGAGAGAAACAGAGATGGGGAGTATTGTGACTTGTCAGATGTGAAGAGATAATAAGATGTGTGTAACAAATATCCAAAACTATTTGGTATTGATGTAGGCATAGAAAGAGACCTGTAACTGAAGGAAGACTTAATATCGAACTGTCGTGGACAATCTTCTTTAACTCCACAAGACCCTTCAGCTGTAGCATCGCAACGGGAGTTTGTGCCATGGGCCCACCTATTACATGTTAAAACAATTCAATTTTTAGGAACAGGAAGCACATAAGAAAGTGATCACCAGGCAATAGGGTCTATGCTGGGCAAAAGTTCAGAAGATTAGGCTTGTATGAAATTGTCATCCCCAAGTACTGTAATGGCAATTACTTAAGTAGTAATCCTAGTGAAGTGATTTCATCACTTTTAATTATTCTAGCAGTACTGGTTCCACTGGGTAAATATGTCAACTAAATCATATTGTCAGTCACTAACAGAGTGATATAAAGCACTATGTATATTGTAGCTAAGAGTTTAATTTACTCGTGCAGTTCGAGCCACCTTAGTACACTGGAATCGATGATTTATTAACCAAAACAAACAACAAAACTGTATAGTAATTTCATTAATTCTAACTTAAGTTTTACAGAGATGTCAATGAACTTTCTGATTTAGGAAGTGAGAATAGTATTAAATTTGGTACATATCACCATTTTCAAGTACAGAAGAAATGTAGGGTACTGTAGGATACTAGTTATACATCAGCGTGTAAGAAATGAGATCATATTTCCTGGTGTTTAATATGAAGTAAATATACGATAACTTGGCATAGTTGTAAAATGTGACCCACTGACTTCAAATAGGGTAAAGTTACAAACCAACAACACATCCACAAGGCCAAAGAATGACATTATTATAATCAAAGTAAAGAATGTGAAGTGGATCGCTGCATGAAAGTGTTATAACTAAAGAAACTGAAGGGAATTGTTGGACTTGGCAATTCTCCAACCATATAGACTTCTAACAATCACATCTGTATGTCTATAATAAAACAAGTTACAAATATTTGGCTGAAAGCTAGGTCTGAGTGGAGTAGAGATAAATAAGAAAATTGGTTTATACGATAGTATTTTCGAATGCAAATAAAAGTGTACTGCCAACTATTATATCTAAAGAAATAAACTCAACATTTGGTAAAAACTTATGCACCCATATTAAAAACTTCATAAAGGAAAATGGGAAATATGGTCATAGGGAAAATAATTTACATAAAAAAGATAAAATAGAGTATTTGAAAAGTTGCCGAAGAAGATATAAGTTGACTGATGTTACAGAGGCACAAAACTACCATCCCAGCAGAGCCAGTAAGCTATATCCTTGCTCCTCGATTATTCATCCCAAACTGAAACACTAAGAAAAACCTTGAAAAAGACACGGAAGAATTGATCCATGAAGTAATATCCTTCTGATATTACTACTTTTCTTGAATTGTTAAGTTCTTATTTTCCTCAAATTTCAAGTAAAGTTTTTAATTAATAATAACTAATTACAATTGTTATTATATTATTCGTATTACTGTTATCATTAATGGTGTTATTATTATTATAATAATCATTATTTTTCAACTTTGAAACAGCTAAGATGCAAACGGATATGAGGTAAGAAAGAGTGTGAACAGAGCCATTTGTGGTCAGTTTCTTTTATGAGCTTTTAATGAGTTTTTATGAGTTCCTTTAATTTTTTGCCTTGTAGTTAAATTTTTTAAGATATTCACCTTTCCTTCTTACTGTTGTTTTATTATCATTATTTCTATTATTTGTTATTATTATTAAGACATAAACGGAAACAAGATATGGGAAAGAGCTACTTAATCAACCCTTTGTGATCAAGATCATGGGCATTAAAGGCTAACAGTTGTAAGTCGCATAGGTCATATGTTGATGACTAACCGTAATGCCAATCAAAAGAACATAATGGAGACTGGAATAAAATTCGATATAAAAATATAGTCCACAGGCAATGGTCAGACCCTAAAGAAGAGAAAGTGCTTAAGGTATACTGACGGGGTATAATTTCTGATATGCAATACTGTATGTCCAACGTCATAAGGGAATAACCTTATTATATTAGAGCTGTAGTGCTTCTCGCTACTGGAACTTTAAAACTAATCTAAATCATTTATTAGTGTTATCTACTTTTTACCCCTAGGTTTTGAATTCCAATAATATTATTAAATGATTTTCAATACCATACTGTGGAGTTTTTAACTGCAAAAATTCAAACAACATAGGTATAATTTTTCAAAGCCAAACTTGGAGGATACTAAGAGATTAATTCCACTAAAAATGGAAAATTGGAATACAGTAATGTTGGCTGATACCCTGGAATTATTCATTTACAATATCTTGGGTTACACCAGGGTATGGATGTCATTTACTTGCCTCTCGGTTACCTTTGGTATACAGTGACATTAACTTACCAAATACAATATTCTTTTTGATCACTCTAAGCATGTAATACTGATATAATACAGTGGTCCTTAACATTAAGGGTTTTGAGAATGTAGCTAAACCTCACATGTATATATTTGAAGGAATTTATTGAATTGAGACAAAAAGGAGACTTTTGAATCTATTGTATATCTTCAAATATTGTGTCAATCTTCTTATGAATCTATTGTATATCTTCAAATATTGCGCTAATCTTCTTCAGTTTATAGAAATACAGCTGTTACAACTCAGCTTCTGTATCTTTTGTCTTATGTAAATTCTACACTAATCATAATACAAAATATGTTAAACAGCACACTCAACACATTACCGTTTACCTTTACTCAATTTCTCCCAGGAAGATTTGTTTGTCATTTGATACAGACATAACTGCAGATAAAAAAAAAATTATAATTAGTAATTGTATTCTTTAGTAAATTACATCACTTAGCCTACAAAGACTATATCTTCAGGATACTTTGCCTATGAATAAGGGAGTAAATGCAATAGTATGTAAGTGAGTAGGAGAAGGAAGTAAAGTTGTCTCACACTTCATGAATTATCATTAAGCATATTCCATGAATTGGAGTTTTATCCACAATATATTTCAAATCATTATGCAACCAAATGGGGTTAAGCAGAGTCTGCTCTATTGGGAAATTTAACACTGTACAGAAGTACAACTGACTACAATAAATAGATTCCTGTATAATGCAGATCTTTCTTTTCCTTAATGCAAAAGTCATAAATATTGTTTGCTACAGCAATGTATATACAGTAATACTGTAATTATGACACATGATACAATACAATAATAAGAACAATAACGATAAATATAATGACAATACTGTAGAGTAATATTTCTTACAATACAGTATATGATTTCTCAGATTATTGCAAAATTAATTGTATCTTCTCAATATAAATAAACCTGCATTGATGTATATTGAACCAAGGCCTACATTAACCTATATATCTGTATCCTGTTGATATATTAATAGAGAGAGAAAGTGCATATAAGGACATGTGGGACCTAAGTATGGAGTTCAAGGTCTTGAAGCTGCATTGCATATACTGAACTTTAACAGGGTACAGTGTAAGCAAACTCTGTACTCTAATAAGGCTCACACACCCATGCACTCTTATGTCATACTGGTAATATTAAAAAGGGGATGCACATAGTATCATATATTGAACAGATAATGCAGTTTAAGTCTTGGGGGGTGTATCACAGCTTCTGAACTCAAAATAGATTAGAAAACATAACTCTTGCGAGCTGTGAGGAACAACTGTATTTATAATCAAATGACTTTTGTGGACTGAAATACTGTACTTATTAAAAATTTCAAATACAGTTATAAAAACCTGCACCTTCTTCTGCTAAAATAAACTATTATAACAACTTGTATTTAATAGTGGCATATAAATCAACATAATTTATGAAACAATGATTACAAAAATATGGTTATACCACACTTTAAGTGTAATTATGAATTCTACTGCAATATACATATAGACTAATCCTGATGTGAGAGTATCAGTAAAAAATCTCTGAATTTTTTGCAGACATAAAAACTGAAAGAGTTCGATTAGTACTGTGATACTATTACTATTCGTATTAATTTTTTTTCAGTGTGATGTAAATGAGAGAATATATGCCGGTTCCAGTGAAACACGAAGACTGTACTTGTAAGTAGATAGATGAAAGAAGTATAGCGTTAGGAATGGCCTGTTATCGAGTTCCAGTATTTTGCCAAGGGAAGCAAATCTGACTTAATACAGTTGTCTTCTGTCAGTGCTAAGTACTATCAATATTACTTATTTTGTGACCACAAGATGCAATATTTTCTAAAATATTCCTTTTTTGCAACCATAAGATACAGCATTGTCCAAAAAGTACTTCTCTGCAGTATTCCTTGCATACTGCAATGAAGATGGGGCTTCAGATCAAATATTCCTCTAGTTTAATATTCCAAAATTTTTTAAAGTTTTTACTTTATATGTTATACCTGTACTATGATATTAATTCCATTTTGCAAAGAAAACAATTTATTAATAAAATAACAAGGGAAATTCTGTGAATGACTGATATTTTATATTCTAAGTCCACACTTACTATCATAGGAAGTATTTGTACTTTTTTTTTATGTATGACACTGCGACAGTTAAAAAAATTTACCCCTACTGGGTCCGGGCACCAAGAAAACATTAAGAGCAAGAAAAAGAGATGTGGAGTGTACCAAGATTATCTAGCAATAAGATGCTGATTTAGTTCATATCCTTCAAACGTGACTTAAAATTGTGCTAAAATGGTACTCCCCAAGACATGATGAATAATAATACCCGGTACTCGATTCTCTCATATTAAACAAAATCTGATGATCGCGTATATGGAAAACTTTGCTAGTTGTATCACTTAGAGTATGGGTGCGGTTAATAACGCGAATGATAATGCCAATGACGAGAAGACTATAATTATGAATCAAGAGAATGAATGAATTAAGGAGGCAAACCAGAATATAGTTATAACAAAAGCACAGATTATGAAACTTAAAGCAAAATCTACCTGCACAACTGCAATTAAAACAGACGGAAATGCAATTTAAACAAACATATAAAGAGCACACTGAAAAACTCGACAGGAGTTGATAGATGAATAAAAAATCATAAGGTATATAAAATAGTTATCTTCATGACAGAAAGCAGAATGAGGGTACAATATGAAAGAGCTCAAAAGAATATGGTGTAATTATTATGTAGAAAAGCTTATAATCGAGAATGACGTTAAAAACTCATTGCTTAGGATGAAATAAGACCTAAAGGATATTTGTTGGCTAAAATAAGTTCTGGTATAAATATAATGCCTATCCTAAGTTTCAAGTTTATTGAAAATGAATCTGGTCTTGACTCAAAAATGAACAGCATCCGTCCACCAAAAGGAATTTTTATTTCTTCTTTTTCTAGTATCATTAACTAATATTGCTTGGTAGGGACATATGCCTCTGAAAGTATATAAACTGTTGAATACTTGACAAAACTCATAAATAAAATTTAGTGAATCAAAGTAAATTCTACTTCTAGAATAAAAATATAAAAGAAAGTACTCACTGATAGGTTCCTTGGGATGAAATTCAACAGTATTAACAGAGCCATTATGTCCTGGAAGCTTGTAGAGTATATGCCTTGAAGTAGTATCCCAAACATATGCATGACGGTCAGATGATCCGGCAGCTACTCGTCGCCCATCAAGTGACCAAGAACACCGTAACAAGATCTGAAAGCACAAATCATTATTATCTAGTCATCCAAATGCATCTGTACTATTTACCATCAATAAATAGTATTCTGTAATGAAACATATATTATCTGCTTCACACATAATGCCCTCTCCTGGCAGATTCAGCAGTGTAGCCCAAACCAAAGAACGAAAAAATGAGGAAAAGCACAATAACAGTATTTATACTTCTGTACATCCCTTTAATCAGAATAATTCTTTCACAGTCCCATTCATGGGAAAGTATTATCTTCATAACAAATGATGCTTAAATATTTTATGCCGTGCAGTCTTAAATAGAGATAATATCTTACACAAATGAATGTAAACTGGACCCACATCTTATGTGGTCGGAATATATTAAGAGAAAAATCCATAAATTTTCTCCATAAATATATACATTACAACAACTACTGTACTGTTTTTACATGAATATAAATATTATTTTGTAAAGTTTACGTAAAGCACAGTACTCTAGAAATGATTTAAAGTATACATGAGGCTGGGAATGAGTTATTTGAATAGTATATAAACACCTTCATATTGAGGTTGAACATACACAGTTTTTTAATAGTTTGGGACTGTTAGGGAACCACGAAACTGTGTAGGACGAGGTACCACTGTCTATCTAAAATATCTTACATTTTCAAAGTTATGTTGATGTCCTTGGAAAATTTTTACACATCGTTCTTGAGGGGCAAAGGGTCGTACGTCCCATATTCTGACAGTGTTATCCATGGCATTTGACAGCACATACGATCCATCAGGAGAGAGACTCAATCCCGTTACTGTATCGTTATGACCTCGCATACGATATAGCAAGCCATTTTTACGCAAGTCCCATACCTAAGGTATCATAAATAAACAATTTCAACATCTGTCAATATTGAAACCTTCAAAAAAAATATACTGCATTATCTCCAATATTCATTTTAATATAAATTCAGTCTTGCTAACGTTCAGTTAATTCACACAATAAAATAAATGTATTCTTAAATTATAAATTTACTAATTCATATCCTTTTATAAATTGAATGGGAGGAAAAATCTTTCAAGTTAACAGAAAAATAATGTAAAGATGTTACACTGAGAAACATTACTCATATGATAAAGGATACATTTTAAAACAAATGAACACGGGAACAGCTCCCTTTCATAAGACGAATAACAGTGACACCTACCTTCATATCATTATCGATTCCACCTGATATTACTTGCTCTGCTGTGTCATTAAATGTCACTGCTGTAACCTGGATATATTGATTAAAATAGAACTTAATATGATAGTTCACTGTACTGACCAGACTATCTAAAACACTCAGTCTCAACTTTAACTTTGAGGATCTTCTGTGATATAACTAAAGAAAATAACTATAAATTATTCCATCACAATGAAAATACGTATCACAATATAAGGCTCTATCAATGTTTTTTACAGTAAACTATAAAAAATATATAAAAAATGCAACTTAGATAAAAATTTGTAGTATGAAAATGCAATAGCAGGTAGATTGAAATATTCATAATGCAGTAATTAATTGCATACTGAGTATACTAAAGATAGTTAAAGTTTGCTATACAATACAAAAGTTTACAAGAAATTTTGAAAAAAAGTTTCTACCAATACTTATTACACACAATATTCCCTTTCATATGATGAAAACAAATATGAAGGTGTGATTGTGCCGACAACACTGTATGGAGTAGAGACTTGGAATGCAAGAGAGGATGATATGAAGAAGTTGAATGTAATGGAGATAAGGAGTTTGGGAAGTATCATTGGTATATCTAGAATAAATAGAGTAAGGAATGAGGAGGTCATGCAGAGAACAGGTGTTGAAAGGAAGCTGTCAGATAGGTTAGATCGTAGAGTACTGAGGTGGTTTGAACACACAGAAAGAATGAGTGACGAACGAATGGCGAACAGTGTGTGGAGTGCAGAAGTGGTGGAGTAAGGTCAAGAGGAAGACCTTGAATGAAATGGATGAATGGTGTGAAAAGGGCACTGGATGCACAAGGAATGTCAGTGGATCAGAGAAAAAAGTGTGTAAGAGACAGGAATGAGTGGAGGAAAAGTGTGTATAGGTGTCACAGGCCAAAGGGATTTCTCGCACCTGCTAGATCAGTGATCTGTGATGGACGGGTGTGAGGGGAGTTGCCATGTGATGAAGCAGTGGGGGTAAATCCGCAGCAGGGTGGAAAGGGGGGTAATGTGGCAACCCTTCATCCTCAAGGAGCTAAGAGGAGTGGTTGAGGTAAGTATGGAGCGTGGTGAATGTGGGTCATGTAGGCTATATAGATAGATGTTGAAAACATCAAAATGAAGCACACCTAGTCCGCAGACTAATCACAATGTAGTGTCCTACCTGGAACGTATTCTGTAGAGTGGTAGCTGGTCTCTTTTTGCGCACATCCCAAATAAGAACAGTACAATCATCACCACCACTAACAACCAAACTGGGGCCACGTCGAGCACTATGAACACAATTGACAAAACTGCTGTGACCTGAAACAGTTGTAAAGTACTTACTACAATGCCAATATCAGAAAATTATAATAAATATGCCAGAAGCCAAAATCAATGAAAAATTTACATATATGTCATGAGATATAACAATTACTTTATAAATGTTGAAATACTGTATATTATTTGTAATCCAATGTGTTTTTTTAAGCACTTACAAATGCTGGTATATAATAACAGTCACTGTTTTATAATATGTTTATTCTTGAATCAGTGCATTTGACTGATGTCCTTACTGTGACAGAAAGGGCCAGTGGTATTTACATGACTTGAAAATATAAATTACCTTTTAATTTTTTGACTCGAGTTCCACTGGTTGTATCCCAGCACATGACCGTTTTATCTGCTGATGCTGTATATAAAGTTGCTCCATCCGTTGAAAAATGCATGTCTGTGATGGCGTTGGTGTGCCCCATCAACAAACCAAAGTTGTCACATTCCCCGTATACATTCCAAAACACTAAGAGAAAACACAAGTGTTCGATTATAAACATCATATAATGAAAGGATAGCATGACTACCTATCGCGTAAAATTTAACAGAATTTATAATAGTTCATGGACAACAATGAAACAAAATCATTTGTAGTACTGGTGCTGTATGAAGTGTATAGGCATAGCAGCTAAAATTTAAGGGTGGCAAAAGACCAATTTCATAGAACACTATGAAATTGGAAAGAAAAAAAATCTGAACCAACAATATTCTATATATGAACATATGCTAGACCAAGCTGATGAATGAAATGCATGTACTTGCAATACTCACATATTTGTCTATCCATTCCAGCTGTTGCAAGTACCTCTCCATCTGGGTGAAATTTACCACAAAATATATCTCCCTGATGACCAGAGAGTTGCATAATGGGTGCCATAAGTCCACTAGTTCTAGGAGGACCCTATTAAAGATAAAAGAAATAAAATCATGATTTATCAGATTAAAGTGAATCAGATGTGAACTTCATCTTTCATAAAGGTTCACAGAGGCTCATGCTTGGCCATATAAACTTTACATATCTATAGTTGGATTCTTATTAAATTAAATTCCATTTTTAAGATAATACTAAGTTCAAAAAATTTGGATATGGACTCAGTCATAAACTTATTATCTACTTTCATTCATATAACCAGTATCAAACACACAAAATATCATATCCATAATCTAAATAATGCCATGGAAATAAACTAAAGTATAGATAATCTTTAGCACATAATATGCTCATACACATTTCTCTGCTTTATGATATCTAAAAAAAAAAAAAAAAAAAAAAAAAAAAAAAAAAAAAAAAAAACACACACACACACACACACACTGAGGAAGCAAAATTATATTTTTCTGTATTCATTCAGATCATGAACTCTCCCCCTCCAGAGGCGACGTTATCAATGTGAAATTGAGTCCCTCTCAAAAAAGATGGTAGTAACAGCTCCAGTCACACTTACACTGGTGGGTCATTTTACAATTTCTACAGGTGTTGGTGGGGTAGGTCCAGCTCAACTTCAGAAAAATAAGTGGGCCCAAACATTATAAGTCTTGAGAATAGAAAATTCAAAAAGAAAATAGGAGGAAGGATGATGGGCACTCAGAAACGTATGCTTTTTCTTCTACAAAAAATTCTATTTTCTGTTTGTCTCTATGCATCCCATCAAGAGTATTACAAAATTGAAACCTAAGGAGGGTGGAAGATTGATTCTAGACTTATCAGATATATACTGTTGAAGTGGATGCATTCACTGTAGTTGATATTAGAAAATTACTTTTTAATGTAGAATCTAAGTGTGTGATCAAAAGCTTGAAATTAAGAGCTTGGGTATCTTTCATAGTAGGATGTTCTAAGTTTTTAGGTAACAATATGAATCCTAATCACAAAGGTAATGTGAAAACTTTGTTAGGTACTTTTAAGAAGTCTCAAAGTATAATGATCAGTAAAGAAAAGGGTGAAAGATATCATTAGCATATCAAGAACAAGGAAAAGAAGGTACCAATGACACTGGCGTAAAAGTAAGAAGGTGTACTACTACTGGATGATACACAGGAAGGCATAAGAAAGTGTAGAAATGAATGGCTACCAAATGCAGTTTTGGAGAAAAAAAAATACGGAGAAGTTATGTAATGAAGTTACATGTATGAATAAAAAAAATATAAAGTTACTTGCTTTCTGAACATATTCTAAAAATCAAATTAGGAAAATATTCTTTTTTATGAAAATACTTTGTATTAAGCTCATATAGATGAATTTAAATTTATTTGCTACATATTCGTGGAATTTTTCTTTAATTCGCGTTAGAATATGACTTAATGTCTACATTAAAAAATTATTATTCTAATCTATTCATAAAAGATGAAATATCACTACTCAGACTTAAATAGAAATTAATTGATTTAAATTTACCTTTCCAATCGTCTTCAAAAATTAAATTTTGGGTGTCCAAGCTGTATTGCCATTCTTCCACTCACAAGGCCTATAAGCTACCAATTGGAAAAAGCTGGTGAATGATAAATAGTCATGGGCGGTCATCCCCAACTAGAGAATGGGAATGTGACTGTAATTATGATATTATTTTACATTACTAAAAGTTAAAAAATCAACTGACGATAGCCTGAGGTTTGCTTCCTCCAACTTATCCAAAAAAGAACTTAACCAATACTTACACTCTGTACCAGCCCCCCTTTTTCCATTGAATGTACGACCAGTTCATGCCGAGGTTTCTTTGCTTGGGTAGCGACAACCATAAATTCTGCTTTTCTTTTCACATCCATGATGAATTGACAATATTAAACCCACAAATAGTGAAATGCTTAGAGGAGAGCGCTACCAGCCGCCTCAAAATGTTTACGTTTACTCGGCGTGCTTCTTCTTCGCATTTTTGGTAAGACATCCATTACTGAAGCCGTTGTAACGCTTCCTCTCATAAGATTTTGCTATTCTAATGATGTTCGTCTATTTTCTTCTCATCACAACCTGTTAATTATTGTCAGTCTTTTGTGGATATTAATTGGTTTAATTCCTTTTTATTTAGCTCATATTTACTTAAACTGCAGTCTTAAAATGAGAAAGCATGAACTCTTGTAACAAAACCGTCCACAGTAAAGCTTGTTTCTCACCTGTGCATATTGTACCTGAAATGAATAACGCTATAATGGCAAATTAATAATAATACAAAATTATTTCTAAATTTGAGTGAATTGCAATACATTCTCAATTCATGGAGAACACCACAATCATATAACAATGAAATTCAAATGAATTGTTTCCCCAAAGACTATAGTTTTGCCTCATGATAAAGAAAGGAAAACTTACATAAGTCAATTCTGTATAAATAGGTAGATGATGATAGCTAATAGATAAATGAATAGTATGTTATTATGGCTAGTTTCAAGCTTCATAAAGTTGCTATATTACAATTATTATATTTTCTCAACTAATATGATATAAAACATTAACTCCAAAGCAAGCGAGAAAAACGTTATGCTCTGACTGTAGAAACGTTGCGGTTCTTTCCCGTAATTGCAATTAGGTAAAAAACGAGAATAATGGTAGAGAACTTCAGGAGGATCTAAATAATCTGCATGAGTGGTCAGAAAAGTGGCTAATGAAATTCAATACCTCAAAATGTAAGGTAATGAGAATGGGTACAAGTGCAAGAAGGCCCAAGCTTGACTACTCGGTGGCTGGAGTACAGCTTCAAGAGACAGAAAATGAGAGAGATCTAGGAGTAAACATACTGGCAGATTTGTCTCCAGAAATACATATAAATGGCGTAGTAAGGGCAGCATATGCATTCTTATCAAATGTAAGGGTAGCCTTCAGGCACATGGACAAGGAAATGTTCAGAAATATTTATGCAACCTATGTGAGGCCAAAACTCGAATATGCAGCCCCCTTTTGGAATCCGCACTTGAAAAAGCACATAGCTAAGCTTGAAAAAGTTCAAAGACATGCCACGAAACTGGTGCCAGATATACGCAATCTCAGTTATGATGAGAGGCTGAGGGAATTAGACTTGCCATCACTCGAAGCTAGAAGAGTAAGGGGGGATAGGGTGACAGTCTTTAAATTCCTTCATGGTTATGATAGAGTGGATAGGGATCGATATTTCGATATGGCTGGCTCTAGAACTAGAGGTCATAGTTTGAAGCTTCGTAAGAAAACTTCTTTGCAGGATGTAAGGAATTACTTTTTCAGTGTAAGAGTAGTTGATAATTGGAATTCGCTAAGCGAGGAGGTAGTTAATGCTATCTCAATCCATAGTTTTAAGGACAGGTACGATAAGTATCACTAAGTCTAAAATGGAACCGATCAGGAGACGGGAAGATACGAGCTTTGGGCTCTTTCCCGTAAACACAATTAGGTAATCACAATTAGGTAATCACACACACACACACACACACACACACACACACACACACACACACACACACACACACACACACACACACACGGTATTAGAGAACATCAACCTTACAGCCACAGAGGCATGCAAAGCGCTGATGGAGTTAGATGTTCATAAAGCTACAGGTCCTGATGACATATCCCCTCATGTACTTAAAAAATGCGCAAACTCAATATCAGTGGCACTAAGTATCATATTTAAAAAGTCACTGGAGTCAGGAGAGATTCCAAGATGCTGGAAACAAGCAAACGTGATACCTGTTTTCAAAAAGGAAAGGAGGGATACAGCTCTGAAATATAGACCAGTTTCCTTGACCAGCATAGTTTGCAAAGTTATGGAGAAACTACTAAGGAAACATCTCTCTTCACTTGGAATCTTTCAACTTTTTGTCAGTGAGGCAACATGGCTTCAGAGAAGGTAGATCAACAGTAACAAACTTATTAGAATTTTATGATGAGGTAAGACGAATCTTACAGGAAAGAGAGGACTGGGCAGATTGCATATTCCTAGACTTTCAGAAAGCGTTTGACACTGTTCCACATGGGAAACTTATTGGGAAGCTGCAATCAATGGCTAGAATAGGTGGAAATGTTTTGGAATGGATAAAAACTTACTTAGAAGGAAGGGAACAGAGGGTTAGAGTAAGACACTCAGTGTCTGAATGGAGAAGAGTTAGTAGTGGAGTTCCACAGGGTTCAGGTTTAGGGCCACTTTTGTTCCTTGTATATGTAAATGACCTACCAGAGTCTGTAAATTCATTCATGAATATGTTTGCAGATGATGCAATGATTGTGAAGAAAGTAGGAAACGAGAACAATGGTAGAGAACTTCAGGAAGATTTAAATAGTCTGCTTGAGTGGTCAGAAAATTGGCTAATGAAATTCAATACTTCAAAATGTAAGGTAATGAGAATGGGTACAAGTGCAAGAAGGCCCAAGCTTGACTACTGGGTGGCTGGAGTACAACTTCAAGAGACAGAGAATGAGAGAGATCTAGGAGTAAACATACTAGCAAATTTGTCCCCAGAAATACATATAAATGGCATTATAAGGGCAGCATATACATTCTTATCAAATGTAAGGGTAGCCTTCAGGCACATGGGCAAGGAAATGTTCAGAAATATTTATGTAACCTATGTGAGGCCAAAACTCGAATGTGCAGTCCCCTTTTGGAATCCGCTCTTGAGAAAGCAAATAGCTAAGCTTGAAAAAGTTCAAGGACATGCCACGAAACTGGTGCCAGAAATACGTAATCTCAGTAATGATGAGAGGCTGAGGGAATTAGAGTTACTATCACTCGAAGCTAGAAGATTGAGGGGGGATATGGTGACAGTCTTTGAATTCCTTCATGGTTATGATAGAGTGGATAGGGATCGATATTTTGATATGGCAGGCTCTAGAACTAGAGGTCATAGTTTGAAGCTTCGTAAGAAAACTTCTTTGCAGGATGTAAGGAAATACTTTTTTAGTGTAAGAGTAGTTGATAATTGGAATTGGCTAAGCGAGGAGATAGTTAATGCTATCTCAATCAATAGTTTTAAGGACAGGTATGATAAGTATCACTAAGTACAAAATGGAACAGATCAGGAGACGGGAAGAAACGAGCTTTGGGCTCTTTCCTGTAAACACAATTAGGTAATCACACTCCCACACACACACACACACACACACACACACACACAATAAGTATCACTAAGTCATAATGGAACCGATCAGGAGACGGGAAGATACGAGCTTTGGGCTCTTTCCCGTAAATACACTTAGGTAATCACAATTAGGTAATCACACACACACACAGAGTTGCCAGAGGTGAAGCCATCACATCACATTACCTAATTTTTAGTGTAAACTGGGGAAAGCTCTTAAGCCGTTTACCTGATCCTGTGGTTCTATATATTGTTAAAATCAGTATCCTTCCCATTTATATTAACTTGTTAGTTAGTTTGATACACGAAATAATTGAATAATTAAAAAAAAAAAAATCCACCTGTCAACAGTACTGAGTTAAGTTGCCAAGTAGTACAGCTGTCTTATTTTCTTCATTTTTTTGCTTTTCTTTTAGCTTTCTCTTTTACTATTTTTTTTATTTTGTATATATATTGAGTTAAATGTAAAGTCTAATCCTGTGATAACATATCTTGGTTAGCAAGTGAGTTTATCAGTTATGAAGAATATATAGCAGAAACAGGTGGGTGCCACCTCAGACACAAATTCGAATTTTCCTTCGGGTTTGACTTTTGTTTTTGTTTTTCTTTTTATCCTTAAATTACCATGGTCAAGTTTTTAAGTTAAGATGTGTGTTACCAGAAAAGAGATAAACTGAGTCACTAAATAGCACTTATATGGAGATATAAAAATTCTGTGTGAAGCTTAATTAAAAGTTTTTTTTTTCTTTTTTTTTTCCTCTTTCTCGTCTTCTTTCTATATTCTGTGAGAGGGAGAACATAAAAATGATGCCATCTCTGTCCCAAACCTCTCCCATCCATGGGTCGGTAGGAGGGGTAGCCATTAGGGGGCTTAAACAGAAAATCAAGAATTTAGAGGCAATGGTTATTAGCCTTGATGATAAAATTCGGAATATGGATGGAGAAATGAAAGAGAATGAAACACTCAGAGAGCAAATAAGATCTTTGGAGGAAGCAAATAAAGCACAAGGGCAGGAGAGAAAGGAACTAGAAAAAAGAATAAAGAAGCTGGAAGGGGAAAAGAGTCAACTAGAATCTAGAATTTCTAAACAAGAAGATAAAAACAAACGGCTGAATGACAACCTAAAGGAATTAGATGTTAGTTCACTGCTCTCTTCTGAGAGAGACGAGATTGCTGCTTGGAATGTCCAGATTAAGGAAAGCATTGAACAGTTCAGAAAAGAGTTCCAGGAGCTGAATATGGAAAATGATGTCATGAAAACTTCCTTTACTGATGCACTAAAGGGGAATGTGGCAGTAAAAGAGGCTGTAAAGGTGGTGGCACTGGAAAACATACAAACAGTTGACTATAAAGAGACAGTAATCGAAAAAATGAAAGACGTTGTGATGGAAAGGGCAAACCCACTCATCAGACAGGCACTTGATAAGGAGAAGACAGTGGTAATCTCAGGCATAAGTGAATCCCAGGAGCCAACATGGCAGGGGAGACTTGAAGAAAATAAAGCTAGGGTTGTAGACCTGATAAGAAAGCTTGGAGTAGTTTGTGGTCCTGAGGATATTGTAAACATACACCAACTAGGTAAATATTCGAGGGAAGGAAAGCCGAGACCAACAAAAGTAACCTTTGAGAGAGGGGAAACATGTAGGGAAATATTGTTGAGAAAAAAAGTCTAAAAGACCTTCAAGAATTCAAAGAATTGTTCATTAGACGATACAGAACACAGGAAGAGATGGGAAAGATCAAAAACTTGTTGCAAGAGGCAAGAAGGTTAAATGATGAAAGAAATGAAGAACAGAAGAAAAATTTTCGTTACAGAGTTCTTCCAGACAAAGGGGAGATAAAGAAGATAATGACAGAAGATCAGGGGATGGGCCTCATTAAGATTGTTATACACAAATGCTGATGGATTAGCTGGTAAGGCAGTAGAATTAAAAGATAGGATTCACAACAGTAAGGCAGATATAGTAGCAATTACAGAGACTAAGTTGAGTGAGGACATAAACAGTGTCACAGTTTTTCCTAAGGGCTTCAGAATACTAAGGGTTGAAAGATCTGAGAGGACTGGTGGAGGGATAGCACTGCTCATAAGTGAAAGGATTCAAGTTGAAGAAATAAACTTGGCTATAGAAAGTGAGTTCAAGGAATTTCTTGTTGCTCGCATAAATACTGGGTCAGAGAGCATTATAATAACTGTTGTATACAACCCACCAAGGAACCAAAATAGGCTTGAAGTTTATGAGGAAAGTCATATAGGTACTATTGAAGTCATAAACTCAGTTGTTAACATGGCACGCGAAAAAAATGTAGGATTTTGATTATGGGAGACTTTAATCATAAAGAGATAGATTGGATAAATCTTGACCCACACAGTGGTGAGGACTCATTCGGGGCAAGATTCCTAGATTGCGTACAAGGGAATTTCCTACACCACCATGTAATGGAACCAACAAGGGCCAGGGGTGGGGATGAGCCATCACTACTTGATCTAGTGTTCACAGATAATGTGTTGGATATTGAAAATATTGAGTATGAACCACCAATTGGAAAGAGTGACCACTGTGTGTTGTTGATGGAGTATATCATTGAAGATATTCTTCCTGAGAGTAGAGGCACTGAGGACATGAGGAGGAACTATCGGAAAGGAGATTACATCAAAATGAATGAGCTTTTTGCAGTTATTGACTGGAGAACCTTATTTTACAACAAATCTGTACAAGAAATGTATGACATCTTTTGTGAGAAATATGGGAAGATAGTAGATTGCTGCATACCTGTCACCAAAGTAGGTGCAATTCATGCCAGAGAGAAATGGTTCGATAATGGGTGTAAAAGAGCTAAGGAGTGGAGAGACAAATGCTGGAAAAGGTATAGGAGGAGAAAAAACATAAATGCCTGGCAAACCTACAAAAGAGCAAGAAATGACTACCTAAGTAAAAGGAGAGAGGCAGAGAGAGACTATGAGAGGGACATCACCAGGAAGGCTAAAGAAAATCCCAAGCTTTTCCACAGCTTTATCAGAGGAAAACTGAAGGTAAAAGAACAGGTTTTAAGGCTAAAGAGAGCGGATGGAAGCATCACTGAGACGGATGAAGAGATTTGCAAAGAATTGAACAAGGAGTTTCCGTCAGTATTTACAGTAGAAAATACCCCACCCCCTCAGATTGCAGTGATAGAAGCTCAAGGGCCGGTATTAGAGAACATCAACCTTACAGCCACAGAGGTATGCAAAGCGCTGATGGATTTAGATGTTCATAAAGCTACAGGTCCTGATGACATATCCCCTCATGTGCTTAAAAAATGCGCAAACACAATATCAGTGGCACTAAGTATCATATTTAAGGAGTCACTGGAGTCGGGGGAGATTCCAAGATGCTGGAAACAAGCAAATGTGATACCTATCTTCAAAAAGGGAAGGAGGGATACGGCTCTGAACTATAGACCAGTTTCCTTGACCAGCATAGTTTGCAAAGTTATGGAGAAACTACTAAGGAAACATATCTCTCTTCACTTGGAATCCTTCAACTTTTTGTCAGTGAGGCAACATGGCTTCAGAGAAGGTAGATCAACAGTAACAAACTTATTAGAATTTTATGATGAGGTAAGCCAAATCTTACAGGAAAGAGAGGGCTGGGCAGATTGCATATTCCTAGACTTCCAGAAAGCGTTTGACACTGTTCCACATGGGAGACTTATTAGGAAGCTGCAATCAATGGCTAGAATAGGTGGAAATGTTTTGGAATGGATAAAAACTTACTTGGAAGGAAGGGAACAGAGGGTTAGAGTAAGACACTCAGTGTCTGAATGGAGAAGAGTTAGTAGTGGAGTTCCACAGGGTTCAGTTTTAGGGCCACTTTTGTTCCTTGTATATGTAAATGACCTACCAGAGTCTGTAAATTCATTCATGAATATGTTTGCAGATGATGCAAAGATTGTGAAGAAAGTAAAAAACGAGAACAATGGTAGAGAACTTCAGGAGGATCTAAATAATCTGCATGAGTGGTCAGAAAAGTGGCTAATGAAATTCAATACTTCAAAATGTAAGGTAATGAGAATGGGTACAAGTGCAAGAAGGCCCAAGCTTGACTACTCGGTGGCTGGAGTACAACTTCAAGAGACAGAAAATGAGAGAAATCTAGGAGTAAACATACTGGCAGATTTGTCTCCAGAAATACATATAAATGGCATAGTAAGGGCAGCATATGCATTCTTATCAAATGTAAGGGTAGCCTTCAGGCACATGGACAAGGAAATGTTCAGAAATATTTATGCAACCTATGTGAGGCCAAAACTCGAATATGCAGCCCCCTTTTGGAATCCGCACTTGAAAAAGCACATAGCTAAGCTTGAAAAAGTTCAAAGACATGCCACGAAACTGGTGCCAGAAATACGCAATCTCAGTTATGATGAGAGGCTGAGGGAATTAGACTTACCATCACTCGAAGCTAGAAGAGTGAGGGGGGATATGGTGACAGTCTTTAAATTCCTTCATGGTTATGATAGAGTGGATAGGGATCGATATTTTGATATGGCTGGCTCTAGAACTAGAGGTCATAGTTTGAAGCTTCGTAAGAAAACTTCTTTGCAGGATGTAAGGAAATACTTTTTCAGTGTAAGAGTAGTTGATAATTGGAATTGGCTAAGCGAGGAGGTAGTTAATGCTATCTCAATCCATAGTTTTAAGGACAGGTATGATAAGTATCACTAAGTCTAAAATGGAACCGATCAGGAGACGGGAAGATACGAGCTTTGGGCTCTTTCCCATAAACACAATTAGGTAATCACACACACACACACACACACACACACACACACACACACACACACACACCTATCTATATATATATATATATATATATATATATATATATATATATATATATATATATATATATATATATATATAAATGTTACTACTACTACTGAAATAATAATAATAGGCTTCGCGCCCCGTCACGGACTGAGGTTAGTAAGGGCATATACTCAGGCTAACGATTACATCTGCCAAAACAAGTCCTTCGTAAGAAGGCAACCGTCCTAGCCCTTAGTAGAATAGGGAGTTCGTGACGTAAAACCGAATCCATAATAATAATAATAATAATAATAATAATAATAATAATAATAATAATAATAATAATAATAATAATAATAATAATAATAATAATAATAATAATAATAATAATAATAATGTATTATTATTATTATTATTATTATTATTATTATTATTATTATTATTATTATTATTATTATTATTCTTATTCTTATTATTATTATTATTATTATTATTACTATTGTTATTATTATTATTATTACTATTATTATTATTATTATTATTATAATTATTATTAGTATTATTATTATTATTATTATCATTATTATTAGTATTATTATTATTATTATTATTATTATTATTATTATTATTATTATTATTATTATTATTATTATTATTATTATTATTATTATTATTATTATTATTATTATTATCATTACCACTATATGTGACAGTCCTATTCAGTGTGAATACATTTACGCGTATATAATCTTTCTGAATTATAATGACTTTTCCTGTTTTTCAAGACTCTGTAAGTAACATTGCTATATGCTAAATACATGAAAAAGAACAAAGAAAAAGCTCGTATCTACCGTTACATGCAGTACTCTGGGAAGCAGTCATTCGGAAATAACAAACACAATTCTACTCTGTTATAACTATAGGTGGGTGTGTGTCAGGAGAGGTTTTTTTTTTTTTTTTTTTTTTTTTTTTTTTTTTTTTTTTTTTTTTTTTTACCTCGGAATTCCCCAAGGATAGTTTTTGCTCTCACTAAATTTTGACAGTGTTACAGGAGGGGGATATGAATTCCAACTTTCCTTCAAGATCTCATGATAAAATTGGTTCTACCATTGGTTTGTCAATGCTTTTCTCTGTACTATTTTTCCCTCATCATCCACGATGTGACTAGAAAAATATAAATGTATCGTTGCTTTCGTCGTGGAACGAAAGCTTTGGTCCTATTGTAACTTTGCCTAGTATCAAATCAATTGAGTCAGTACCATTGATATATATATATATATATATATATATATATATATATATATATATATATATATATATATATATATATATATATATATATATATATATATATATATTTGCATTTACAAAAGTAAATGTGTTTTAAACAACGCCAATCCAATTGACATAATTGCTATAGTGAAGCATTTCTATTGTTATCAAATTATATGTGAACTATGTAAGAATTAGAACAGTGTTGCTCTAATGCCAACTTTTTAATTAATTCTACAACTGTCAAACGTTATACAGTGTGTGTGTGTGTGGGGGGGGGGTACGACATTCAGTTAATTACTATGGTAACAGGCAATGCAATACTGTGTTATGGACTTTTTCTTTTTTCTTATATTGATTCATATACTCACACGGTAGCATGACAAATAGTGTGTACGATACATGTGCACTCTTACTTGCTGGAGTATGTAATTGCATTTATGAATATGTTCGCAGATGACACAAAGATTTTGGAGAAAGTAAAAGACGAGAATTATGATATAGAATTTCAGGAAGACCCAAATGTCTGCACGAAAGTGGCTAATGTAATTCACTACTTCAAAATGTAAGGCAATTAGATTGGGCAAGAGTGGAAGATGGCCCAAGAGTGAGTATTCAATTGCAGGTGCGTAACTTCAAGGGCCAGAGAACGAATAAGATCTAGTATTATTGGCAGATTTGTCTCCTGAAATGCGTATAAATGGCATAGTAAAGGCAGCATATGCTTCTTAGCAAGTGTAAGGATAGCCTTCAGGCATATGGACAAGGAATTGTTCAAAAATATTCAAGTTACTTTTGTAAAGCCAAATCTTCAATAGGCAGCACCCTTTTGGAATCCGCACTTGATAAAGCATATAAAGAAGCTGAAGAAAGTTCAAAGGTTAAGAGTTACACTAACATTCACTTAAAACTAAAAGGAAGAGCGGGATATGGTGACGATTTTTATTTTTTGCTCATGGTTTTAACAGAGTGGACAGGACGCTATATACTGATATAGATGACTCTAGAACGAGAGGTCATATTCTTTTTTTATGAGTGTGACACCGGGTCAAGCAAGAAAATTGCCCTCAACAGGCCTGGCCATCAGAAAATATTGATATGAAAAAAGTAGAAGTTTAAGGAAAGGCAGAAATAAGAGAATGTTACACAAGGAAAGGACAGACTGAAAGAATAGTCGAAGTAATGAAGAGATGATAATAGAACCGCTTTTTGAAGGAAGATAGGTTATAAGAATTAGGAAAGATAGGAGAAGGATGAGAGTTCCAGAGTCTGGAGGTGGATGGGAAGAGGCAATCCCTGCGCCCACCAATCCACGAGCTACAAATTGCCACACAGTGCCTGTGAGTTGAGACCGTTTGGCGAGTGTTACAAGGCCTCGGCAGCAGGAGAGGTATACAACTCGCCAACTCATCAGAGCCGCAATAGAAGTAATAACAATAAAAAAGATAAAGGGATGATACCTTATGGCGTAGAGAAAGAGATTCAAGATTGGAAGTAAGAGAAGGGTCACTGATGAGTCTGCTTGGCTTAGATTCAACCCTATCAAAGAGATAAGTATAAAAAGAACCACCTAGATGTACGAACAGTATTCTTAGCTGGGACAAAAAACCTTTATAGATTTCAAGTATCTCAAAAGAGGGAAAGTAATAACGAGAACAAAACAGAACCCCCAATTTTTTTTATGCAGATTTAGAAATATGGATTATATGACTCCCCCCCCCCAAGACAAGTTAGGCTATCTGGATTCCTAATATGCTACCTGGATAAGAGGGTAAATTTCGTTAGTTTCAAAGACAATAGCACTATGAGAATAAGATTAAGAGAGAGCCAAAAACAGTCTTGGCAGCATTAATCTTACTAAATTTTAGGTGCCCCACTCAGACACTCTGCGAATCGGAGTTGAGAGCTGAAGAAAGAAAGATACGAGACTATACTAGTAAAAGATGAAGGTTTTGAAGATAAGGCAGAACAAATTGAAGGGTAGACTTGTCGGTAAAGACGTGAAGATGAGAAGAGGGTAGGAACTGGAAAAGATCGTTAATGAAGAGAAGGAAAAGAGTAGGTGAACGAACAGAGCCCTGAGGAACACTCCTGGTAACGGAATTAGCTAGATGTTGCACCGTCAACAACCACAGATATAAAACGGTCAGAAAGAAAACTGGAAATCAGAGAAGATAGAGAGGGGATATAGCCATAAGCAAGAAGTTTGACTAACAGAACCTTGCACACTCTTTCAAAAGCCTTAGAGATATCAAGGGTGACGATAAAGGAGTCCCCATAGTTCCTCAGAGAAGATGATCATACATTGGTGAGATAGGAGAGGAGGTCGTGGAATTCGACTAAATGAGGTGGAACGTGGAACTAGGAATCCTTTCCTCTGAATTGTCTTCCTCTGAATTGTCTTCCTAGAGAAGGCAGGAGCAATTTTGTTTCATTAGGCCACCACTGTTATAAGGAATGGGGCCGTTATATAGAGACTAAGGGATTTCTTTTCGGGATGAGAAAAGTACGATGAAAGTCTTCATTGCATAACACAAGTGTATGAAAATACTGAATAACAGAAAAGGAAGACCCTGGGAAAGTGGAATCTCTTATTTATCATTTTCACGCGAGAACCTAACTAGGCTCCCCCAAAAGAAACGAGTGGAGATGGCTCGGCGAGTTTAGCAACCCTACGTGAAAGTGAGAAAAGCTGAATATAAAGAAGAATTCTTTCACGCACGA
>JAXCGZ010011545.1:0-60000 GCA_037179515.1 Halocaridina rubra
ACATATCCATACATATATACATATACATACATACAAATAAATACATACACATACATATCCATATGTATACATATGCATACACACATATACATATACATACATATACATACATAAACACACATACCCATATACATACATATACATACATAACAACACATACCCAAATATACATGCACATACATACAGATAAATAAGCATAAGAAAATAATAAAAATAACAAATAGGAGTTCCTATTTACAAAAATAATAAATACATAACTAAATATGCATACACATATACATATGCATACACACATATACATGTGCATACACACAAATACATATGCACACATACACACATACATATGCATACACACAAATACATATTCACACATACACACATATACAAGCATATACATACATATAAATAGATATACGTAAATACACAAAACACATATGAACATACAAAATACATATAGATAAGAAAAAGACTAAAGAAAAACTATAGACATAACACGGCTGAACAAAGATGCTGTCTAATCAAATGAAGGCGGTCTGTCTTGGGGAATTATCTTGACAAGCGTATGCTTGAGGAGTATCTTGTCTACTGTATCAGGCACCCACTGGCCTTTAGACAAATTTAAATATTTGGACGTTTCAATGACGGCTGATTCCACTATCTTGCGCTTATATGGACATGAGCTTCTAAACATCATGGTGGCACCATTCCAGTCGATTGTATGCCCGTGTTCTCTCATATGAACAAAGATAACAGAGTTCTCTTGGCCATATCTGACTGATCTTTTGTGTTTGGCAATTCCTTGCTGCAGAGAACGACCTGTTTGCCCAATATATGCCTTGGGGCAGTTATTGCATTCTATTTTATACACTCCGGCATTGTTCTCTTTTTTAATTATATTAATATTTACTAACTGGCTTCTCAATGTTTTAGGATATTTGAATACAAAAGGAGACTCTTTGCCTATGTTTTTGTTATTTTTTTCTAGGGCGCAATGGAAGGGAACAATTATCTTGTCTCGGTGATTAAAATGCGCTCTCCTTTCCGTGCCATGGTATATACACCTTGCTTTGTGCAAGGCTTTGTCAAGACAAGGAACGGGGTAACATAATTTATCTAACTGATTGTAAATAGTGTTAATGTCTTCCTCCAAATATTGGGGACTACATATTCTAAAGGCTCTTAGGAAAAAATTAGAAGCTACACCTAGTTTTATTTTGTCTTCGTGGTTGCTGAGGAAATGAATATATGAGGTCGAGTGAGTGGGTTTCCTATATACCTGGAATTGGTAACTATTTCCTGTCTATTAATTAATGTGTCCAAATAAGGAATCAAATCCTTATTTTCCCATTCTACTTTGAATTTTAAGGAAGGAACCTGGCTATTAAGGTGTCTAAGGAATTCATCAAAATTACCCCAAGCTTCATCCCAGCACGTCAGAATATCATCTATATATATTTTCGTTGTTTTATTTAATGGGCTTTTCCTACCATTTTAGACTGTATGTTAACAGTTCAGTGTTATTAATATATATATATATATATATATATATATATATATATATATATATATATATATATATATATATATATATATATATATATATATATATATATATAAAGCACTCTTATTGACAAAAGTAAAAATTAAACCTCAGGGAAACTGAACCTGCATCGCTTTATACTTGTGTTTGCAAATATTACATTGACTACAATATATAAAGAAAATTGCTTTTCATAGCTTAACCCTTACTTTGAAACACCTTCCCTGTGTACTCATATCACGCTGCTTTGTTTGTTCATGGATGTATTAAGTACATACGTAATCATAATGAAAGTGTGCTATTAATAGCACACATATCCACGAAAAACAAGTTGAATATTAGGGGAACCGATGAAATATCTCGAAATATCTCGTTCACCTGTTACAAGTTGATATGAAGGGAACGAAGGGAAATGGCTTGTATTGTTTGCACCATGATATTCTGATTTTCTTCTGTTATAGTAGCGTGGTCATTTTAATACTTCTGATATATTTTCCTGTTTTCATATCCCTTTAAGAGGAAGACAAAGCAGCAGAGCGAGGAAAGGAATTATATGATCACATTAAAGATCGGCTCATGTATCCATATGCTGTGACAGATATAATGAGCAAATTTCGTAACTACGTGAGAGTGGTGACCATGCTGTATAAAAGAGGAATATTAGCATCCTTCAAAAAGCAGATCTATCGTCATCTCAGAGCCTAGTCCTCCATATCTGTGGGTCCTCTGTACTTTGACTGTTTTTTTTTCTGTCTGTCGTTTTCCTTTGTGTGACATTACCTCATCTCTGCCTTGCCCTTAACCTTTTTCTTTTCCTTCTTCTTGGTATTTTCTCGTGCCCGGGCCTTTGTTGATGAGGGCAGTTTCTGCCTGTCCCGGTGTCACACTCTTAAAAAAAAAGGGCCATTGCGTTGCAAATAGAATCAATCCCACTGTCACGGATCGTAGAAGTGGCAAACTGTCTCTTAGATATTGTTTGGAGTCCAGGGAATGAGGTTGGTATTTATAATGTCCACCAACTCGTCTTCTAATGCTATTCTGATCTTTGAAAAAACTTCATCATTTCAGATCACCGATTGACCCACCGTTAATCTCTCTTTTGCCCCCCCCCCTCTACTAACGGTTCCCCTCTCTTTTCTTCTCTTCTTCCTTCGTTTTTTCTTCAGCATTTACCGCCCTCATATTGGTTTATTATATATCTTATTTTTTTATTAATTCTTTTCTCTTTTTCTCTTTTTTGCAAGGCGTAAAGAGCTGTATCTTTTTTTAATACCAACGTAGAGAGGAAGGGAGATACAAAGGCTGTACTGCAAATGGGTTGTGGTTTTATGAAATTAACAAATTTTATTTATGATTACTTGAACTAAATCACACAAAGTCTAATAAGAATGAGAACTAAGGTTGTCTGGTCGTTATTTTTGAATGTTAATAATTGCTGCCTGCTGCCGTAGCTACTGCTGGTACTGCTGCAGGTGCTTCTGTAAGATCATTCTTCCCTGATAAATAGGGTTTTCTCAGCACAGTGCTTTGAAAATCAGTCAAGAATTTATTTTCTTCCTCCAGCATTAACAGAAGAATTGTGATCCGCCTTTCGAAGATTTCAAAACTCTCTTACGAGTAAATATACACCACATTTATTAGCATGTGTTCCTTCAGCCTGAGAAAGATCCCTAAGGACATTATAATAGAATGTGGGAGTCTCCTTCCGTTGACTTACCAACATGCGCATATACTCTAAAATATTATTTCCCTTTTGCCAATGGTGTGAATATACTATATGACTTTTCTTCTTTGCGTAAATATGCACTAGTATGTGAATATGGTGATAGAGGATTTATTTCTCATTCATTCCTTTGTTTGCATTCTAAAGAATGATTTTATGAATTTGTTTATGCATTATCACAGTAGGATGAAAGTTCTGATGGGGGGGGGGGGGGGGGAGAGAGAGAGAGAGAGAGAGAGAGAGAGAGAGAGGAGAGAGAGAGAGAGAGAGAGAGAGAGAGAGAGAGAGAGAGAGAGAGAGAGAGAGAATGTATAGATACTGTTTCGAAAATACTCAAAACTTGGAAGGCACCGAAGAGGAAATCCGAAGTTCCCTTAAGACGACATTTCTCTGCCTACTTAACCCACGCACATTTCTCTTACCTTTTGCCCAGAATTCTTGACAGTCAAATGTTAGAGAATAAAAAATGTCCCGGTTCTGAAAATTCGTGGGTGTTTGAGTATCATGGGTAAATATATATATACGGGGGGGGGTGTGTGTGTGTGTGTGTGTGTGTGGTGTGGGTGAGAGTGTGTGGTGTGTGTGTGTGTGTGTGTGTGTGTGTGTGTGTGTGTGTGTGTGGGAATGAAGCTCCCTGCTATAGCCATTGAGAGATAATTACCACATTAGGAGAGTCCTTATTGTCTTCTGTTTAATGTATATTCTTACTTAGCAATTTGTCTTGAATTAATTGAGAGTCGCGACGGAGTTTGAGTTAAAGATATAGCGAAAACTAGTCTACAGATGGAGTGTATTTTGTTTTTTTTTTTAGGAAAATGCTCATTGTTTGTTGCTCAGATTCACTTACAAAACTTTATTTGGCCTTTGCATATTCCGCAAAATTTGTTACTATAATCTTTAAGCTACGCAGTATCTCTATACAGGTATATATCACTTGTTATTAGAAATGCAGCCAACTCTCCTCAGATGTTGGCATGGCTTTCAGGAAATTAAAGAAGTTATTGGGATAGCATTAGCATTTTGAATATATATATATATATATATATATATATATATATATATATATATATATATATATATGTGTGTGTGTGTGTGTGTGTGTGTGTGTGTGTGTGTGTGTGTGTGTGTGTGTGTGTGTGTGTGTGTGTGTGTGTATGAATGAGGTAGCCCTGTGGTAGGGTCAGTAAAGGAGTTGGCATTATGAAGTGACACAGGTTGTGGAAGAGCCGGGAGGATGGGCTGTGGCACCCCAGCAGTGCCATCTGGACGGTCGCTAGCTCCCTCGTCATTGCCCATAGAGCAAAGTAATCCCCTTATTGTTTCTTTTTTTTATGTCGGCTACCCCCCAAATTGGGGGAAACAGCCAAGGTAAATGGATATATATATATATATATATATATATTATATATATATATATATATATATATATATATATATATATATATATATAATATAAATATATATATATATATATATTGAATGAGTGATTGATTGATTTCTTACTTAAATGGCATAGTTACTTTTGTATATCCATAGAAATTGATATAAGGAGTTGGTAAATATTATACATATGTTTTCCACTTTAGATAAGTCAAAAGAGAACCTCTTATAAAAGCAGTTTGCCGCCTTATAACTAGTGTAGAATATTTACTTGGTCAGCGTCATATTGGCTGTTGAACAGAGGCAGTAGTGAGAATTTCATAAATATATTTCATAGCTGTAAGACAGATAAGTTCATGAAATGGATTCATTCCATGGTTGACCTATGCTATCACTTTCAAACAAGCTCGTTTGACCTATGACCTGGGTATATGCAAGATGATTATTTCACAGCGTTTAATAGAATAGGGTTATGGTTGTGTTGATGAAGCTATCTGAAACGAGCTTCGTAAGGTTGCTTAGGAGCTCTTCACGGTGTAAAAATTATTTTAAGTACAAAAATAGAAATATATATATATTATATATATATATATATATATATATATATATATATATATATATATATATATATATATATATATATATATATATATATATATATATAGAGAGAGAGAGAGAGAGAGAGAGAGAGAGAGAGAGAGAGAGAGAGAGAGAGAGAGCTAAATCAGTTAAAGAATTCTTTTCTAATCTTTTGGTATAGTGTTTTACTTGTACTCTCTTTGATCTTAGTAGACTCACTCTGATTTGAATAAATGTACACGTGGAATTCATTTTGATAATGGTACAATCATGTGGAAAGGCATTTGTCGCTATGTTTTGAGTACTTCATTTGATAAGGATCATAAAAAACCACATAAAATAATAATAATAACAATAATAATATTAATAATAATAATAATAATAATAATAATAATAATAATAATAATAAATATAATTGTGATATTTATAATAATAAAAATGATAATTACAATAATAATAATAACGTAACATTGAGGTTCAGGAGAAGTATGTATGTTAAGTCGGAGAGTCCTTTATACTGCAAATATTATTATAACAATCACGAAAGGTATTCTGGGGTTGTTCTTGTTATGGCAATGTCATTGTCAGTATGCGTGTACAAAGGCAATGCTGTGGTATTTGTGTCAGTAATATCATAAAGTCTACGGTGCTAAAACCCATCAATTCCCTTTGTTCTCGTTCCTTTCTCTCAGGATTTGATGAGAGGAAAAAGTAGGATTTGATGGGGATTCATTTCATGAATGACTTGCCCAGTTAGCATAATTTTTATAGAGAGAGAAAAAACAGAAGAAAAAAAGGAATAAAGATAACTGCCAAAAGAACAAAGACAGGTTATTGAATTAAGGGCATACACTCAGGGTAACGATTACATCTGTCAAAACAAGTCCTCCGCAAGAAGGCAACCGTACTAGCCCTTAGTTGAAAAGGGAGTTTGTGACGTAAAACCGGAACCAAACCAAACCAATTGAATATAAAATTAATATAGTGGATAATGACAAGGAAGACTGCTGAGGGAAAAACAGACTGTGACAAGCTGGAGTCTTCCTCTTCCATTAGTGTAATGACATTGAGGGATTGTGTCTAAACAGTTAGCAGAGTTTTTGTTGACAGTCAATGAGCCCTAAGTAAATAAACGAGGTTCAACTCGTTGTATATTCACTCGTGTTCCAGATTAACTCGTTTATGTTGGGCAAAAACACAGGATGACACAACAGTCAATGATTTTTTTTAATAAGCTCAATTGACCTTTTGAAAATTGATGCACATCCATTTTCCATTATATATATATATATATATATATATATATATATATATATATATATATATATATATATATATATATATATATATATATATATATATATATATTATATATAATATATAATATATATATATATATATATATATATATATATATATATATATATATATATATATATATATATATATATATATATATATATATATATATATATATATATATATATATATTATACACTTCAATTTGTCATCCGCCGCACTTTTACATTAGTGTTGTTAATGAAAGATTTTTATTCCTTTAGATGTTTTCCTTTTTTTTTATTGGATATAATGGTTCTTGTGGAATCAAGTTGATGGCAAAGGAGCATTCCTGGGATGTTGATCTTACCACCCGAGTGCTTGAAAGAGCCTCAGACTCCATCTCCACTTCAATTTCGCTTCGTAATGTTCTCTCATTACTGAGATTCCTTCCTGTCCTATCCAATTATTCCACACTGCGGCTCACTTCTTTACCTCCTGGTCAGGCCTTCAGGGTATGCTAATTTTTTCCTCCTTGAATTTGTTTTCCTTTTTATATTTGTATTCTAATTTTCGTTCGCTGTGTCCTGTTTAGTTCTGCCTCATCTTTACTTATACTTTGTAGTGCAAAACAGGACTGCTATAATTGCTGCATAAGGAGTATGACAATAATAAATTCATATATGTACAATTAGAGAAAAAAATTGCATCGTATTTTTTTTCTGGAAGTTACTCATATTTAATAATCTATTTTTCTTAGGTATTCAATATCATTGCAAGAACCATCATTCAAGTCATTTCTTGCGGCCACCGTGGGTAAGTTGTAATGCTCGCCCCTTTGAATAGTCTGGTCGGGGGTTCGCGGCCAATCACGGTCTGAGGTTAGAAATGGCATTCATTCAGTGTAACGATCGCATTTGCCAAAGCCAAAATCTTCCGCAAGCAGGCACAGTACTAGTAGAAAAGGGAGTCCATGACGCAAATCCTATCACGTCACATTCTAGTCATTTCTTGATATCCGATATTGCAGAAGTGTTAATGTAACTGAAGAACAAATTAAACCAATACAGTTAACAAAGGCAAAAGCGCGTGCTGTAAATAGGCAGATACACAAAGATTTTCTCGGCGCAATCATGCATATGAAGACTACGAATAAACTGTAATGTTTTAGGCCAATGGCACTTATAGCAAAGATTGAGTAGTCTAACAATTAGTGAACTGCCTTCCTGTGAAGTATAAAAGGGTTTTACTATAATAATAATAATAATAATAATAATAATAATAATAATAATAATAATAATTATTATTATTATTATTATTATTATTATTATTATTATTATTATTATTATTATTATTATTATTATTATTATTATTATTATTATACAAGTTGTTTATATAATTATTGCTGTCTTTTAAGCGTTCAGTAATATCACTGATATTGTTGCTTAAATGAATCTTTCATTTGGAAATAATTTTTTTTCCTGTCTTAAAATGTGCTAATGAGCAGGAAGTGTTTTTCAATATGTATGGAATAAATACATGTTGTGTTCAACAGATCATTATTTTGATTAAATCTTAATGAGTTCGTTATAATGTTAAATCCTTTCAGTTTCTGAGCAGTGCATTCATTACAATTATATAATTATCATGACTTTTTTACTTACTGAAATAGATATTATCCTGTGATTTTGAAAATTATAAAAGAAATTATTATATATACAGACTGCATGAGGAAATATGCAGCTTTCTTACACAATAGTTTGTTGCTCTCTCTCTCTCTCTCTCTCTCTCGTGTCATTTGACCTTGATGTATGATACCCAAATGTATTTTCAATTGAGACTCGCTCTTTGAAGCTTGTTTGGTGGTCCATATGTGTGTGGCTCTGTGCAATTTCCGCTGTTTTTTGACGGCGAGTCTATATAACGACTAATGTGTGCTAAGAGGGGGGGAGAGAGACTCCTTTATCTCAGTCATCCGTGCACCCTGTAAAAAGGGGAGGGGGTAAAGAGGATCCACTCACACTAAAGTAAACTCTCCAGCTTTTGTTTATACTTCTTTTATACGCTCGTTATTATGGGGGCTTCCCTTTAGTATTGCGGTTAAAATGTTAGTCGCGGCAGGTGACAGATCTCCGTTCGAGCCCACAGCAGGGCGTTAGGAAAGACATCCAGCCTACATTGCCCAGATTCAGTCAGTCTGCATCTACTCCCATAAGCGTGTTTTACGTCATGGACTCTCTTTTCTACTAAGGGCAAGGACGGTTGCCTTCTTGCGAAGGACTTGTCTTCGCAGAAGTAAGCATTACCCTGAATGCATTCCCTTGCTAACCTCACTGTATCTACTCCGATAATGGGGAGTAATATTGACACATGATGCCTGCAAAACGCGTTCATGATATAGTATAATATAATACGGTATCTAATTTGGATATGAATAAATAAAACTGTATTTGTTACCACAAAACTAATCGATTTTTTTTACTTCAGCCCTCTTTGGAATCTCAGGCCTGTACCTCAAGAAAAGTAACCTTTCTTTATTTTATTATTTTTGCTGATAGATTTCTATAGTGTTCGTTAACGTTGCAGTAGCTAAAATGCACCATGTTAAATTTTCAGAATGAAATGACTGAAACAATATTAAAATTTTCGCTCGTATTTCGTAAGATTTTTTTTTTAATGTCAAATGTGATTTACTAACCAGGACAGTGCTTACAATTTATATGGTTTAGAGATTCCCAGAAGTTCTATGTTCCCTTTATATAAAATTCCATACATCAATGAAGTTTTATGATTGCACCAGTGATGTAAATAATGCAAAATGAAAAGTTTTCACTTCTTGAAAAGTTCTGTTGAACTTTTACTATTCGTTTGCTTATTAAAAAGAAAAAGAAAATTCCCCTCAAGCCACTTTGGCCCTCAAGGTAGAGAGTGACTATTCATCCTTCAAATTCAGCCACCGGTAGAGCAAACCAGTTTAACTTAGTGCTGGTCCTGTGTTTGGATCAATGGAGATGGTTAGTCCCAGGGAGGGTATGCGACCATATATCGTTTGACCAAAATCAACGTTTGAGTCACAGGAAGGGAAGTTTCATATTTGGATCACATGGGACTTTACTAAAGGAAACGGTATTTAGTAGAGTTAATAATATCAGGTCGTCAGTGATAATGCAGTCATATATGTTGTGTATGGGAAGGTTTACTAAGATGCATAAACTTAATATAAATAGATTATATTATGAAAAGACTAGCAAACCAAATAGAAAATTACTTAATAAATAACTGACTGAATATGATTATTAATGATGATGATCTGTGTACTGTGATGACAACGTTTGCAGTCTATCATGGTTTGTATACTTTGTCTATGGAACGTTTATGAATTTTGGTGAACTTGAAATAAGACTGATAAGTTCCACATTGTTAAGAAAGTTGAATAGGATTTTTTTTTTAATAACCACAAGTATAACACACACAACACCCTGCCAGATCCCTGTTTTTTTAGATTTTACAAGCAAGAATGGTTGTTTGTAATTTTATGAAGTAATAAAAATCAGAATTCGGCCACAACAAATTAAGTAAAAATACTCGCATGATTCATATGCCAATGTTCCTGGATATTCATATAATGTATAATAAAATCATATTGTTATAATTTCAAATTAAAACATTCTCCCATTTTCTTAGTAATTGGCCTCTATACTTTTGTGTGGCCTATTACTACATGGCATGAATACTCGCCTAAGGGTCGTGTTTTTCTCCCTCAATGCACAGTTATGGCACTTATGCCTCATTTTGTGCCTTATCACTATTAACATTCCCACATATGACTGCCGAAGTCTCAGCTTACTAGTCATTGCCTACCACTCCTTTTGTAAAAGTTTTCTAGATACTTCTAAAATTTAACATCTATATCATTAGCAAAAATTATGATTAGCCTTGCTGATCATCAATGGCTAGTTTGAATGTCTGGGAGAATGCTTTTTGAATGCTCGAATATATTAAAGGAGTGCAATTTTAATCACTACAAACAGCCTTTATCAACTTTGGTAAATTATCTGCAAAGGCCAATGGTAAGTCATGTTCTGCTATAGCTGCAGCCAATCTTAGTTCACCCTTACAAACATCATCACTGAACTTTGAAAATCCTAAGTTTGTAACTTTACTCTGAAATTGCATGGCCTTTGCATTATCAATATGCTTCTGTTTTCCACGGTGTTTATTTCAAATCAGTTTTCCCTGCTGTTTACTTCAGATGACAGTCACAAGAGGTACAGTAAGCATATTCATCCCCCTTTGAGCTTGGTTTGAGCCAATTTTTAAACAAAGGATCCTCCTCGTATGGCGGGCTGTATATCTGCGAATATCTTTTTTTTTTTCACTGTACCACTTGGTTTTTCTGCCCTTTCTTTTCCCTTTCTTTATCATCATCGCCCATTGCACAACTGAAAAAAAAAGAAAAGAAAAATTCGAGCCCTTTCATGTCAGTCAAAATACCGAAACTTTGGAGAGAGAGAGAGAGAGAGAGAGAGAGAGAGAGAGAGAGAGAGAGAGAGAGAGAGAGAGAGAGAGAGAGAGAGAGAGAGAGAGTATTACTTCATATTAAGTTCCATTGAAAATGCATATTTTGGAAACTGAAAAGATTATTCTTCCTTCATATTAGCTACGTATATCTACAAGCTTTACATTTTCAAGTAGCACCGTCAAACAAACAAAAATAATGAATATTGAATTATCACAATTTACTAGGAATAAAAATGTTTGTTAAAAAAAAGTCAATCAAGGAACACAAGTCTGAATGATCGCAATGGTTATTATCTGCTGCATGTATCTACACAGGAATATCAGCGTGATTTTGAATATTACGGATATGGATCCACCATACTCGCTGTCATTTAATCCGACACATTTCACTGGTTTAGATATTAAAAAAAAAAAAAAAAAAATTCTGGCTTAGAGAAAAAAAAGTCCCAATATTGCTATCATATTTTCTATGTTTTACTAACAATGAGCAACAGACAGTTCAGCAAAAATAAAATAAGACTAAAGAATAGTAGCAAAATCTCAGCAGAATCCATGATAATGATTGCAGTAGCCTTGTCATAACCAAGTGAGACTAAAGATCAACATGTCATTAGGAGAAAATTCGTGCCTTCAACTGCAAACCTCCATCTTATCATTTTAGTGTCTTAATATCAAGTCTTTCATTTTGCATTTAGAGTTTTGTGTGACCTAATTGCTTCAAAAGCACTAATCTTACCTTCTTCCTCTGAACCTCTACTTTCAGCTCTTTTACTAGACTCGATCTGAGTATCTGGAATGCTAGAACTTTTCATAGTTGAAGTAACAATGCCAGACGTACTAGGAATAGGATTATCTTCACACATGTATTCACACGTCTTGTATTAAAATAAATGTGCAGACAGAACGAGACTCATCACAGACACAAAGATAGATCACAATGATTGCTCTTCTTTGAAATTATATCTTCACGAGACTGCCTTACATACAAGAATAAACAGGATGCATACATGTGTAAATTTTTTTTAGTTCGTAATTTTCGTTTCATAACCGTTGTGTACTAATGCCAGCTCTTGTCTGTTGACGTGAGTGCAGAAGATTTATTTGTTTAATTTCAGACCTTCCATGCAAAACAAGGAGGAAAATTGCTTGCTTCTTATTGTAGACGTCGCCTTCCAAGCTTAGCAATGATTCTTATATATACTTACAGTTGAGTAGGCTACTTATACCATGCGCTTTAAACATGAAAATCATAACTATTTCGAATTCTGACACATTTTTCAATATTTACAGTATTTTTGGGATTACGTATAGCAAGGAATAAAAAAATCTGTAGATTTCGCTCATTTTAGAGGAAAAATCTGAAAATATGACATGCTAAAAAATCTGTAGATTTCAGATTAATCTATAGATCTGGCAACACGAGCCTCTCCTCATCGAGCTTTCTTGCCCAGTTATTACAGCCGAGTTTACGTGTTACGCCATGTCTCGATAACCAATCGCGTTGACGATTCATAAATTTTCGTCATTTTGATTCGCCAGCCACATAAGCTCTGAATAGACCGTATCTTACTCCACGAAGCTGCTAAATTTCGCCCTCTTAGTGATTTGAAAGTTACGTTGTGTGTGTGTGTGTGTGTGTGTGTGTGCGTTTTTTTTTTTTTAATAGACGAAATTAAGTGTAGCCAATTTTTCGGATTTCAGCTACATCTAGCTCGATTGACAGAAATCTAGCAGATAAATATATTTGATTTCTTCATTTCTAGCGGATGTTTAAGGATAATATGCTGATTTTAAAGTATAGTCTTCAAGATTCGCGAAAGTTCCATTTGACAATCTGAAAAGAATTTTACCTTCAGTATATCGCCGCATTAGTGCTGGTGTGTCCGTCATATGTTTAGTTCCCGATGAAGTTTTTTTTTTGTTTCAATTCTTGCTTTCGATGACTGTGGAAGTGATTATCAAGATGATATTGCCGTTTTGCGGGTGTTATGCCGTTGATGAGGAATAAATGATGTTCTTCCTCTACTCATTCGATATCTTAAGTGCGTAATGCATATTTGGAGAAAGGTACGTTATTAATATTGTAATTTAGGCCACGTGGTGCCGTAGTTAAGAAATAGGTCAAGAATTGATACCCTTTTGATGTCTCAATGAGGTGATGATTGCCAAAGGTAGTCAGAATGACCTGTGTCATTTATATGGGGGTACATCCCCCCTATTCAGAATATAAAGTGACTATGCTTCTTTTTATATTTAATATTAGACTTTGCGTATGTTCCCAAATAAACTTTGGTATTTCTTCGTTGTGTGAAGGTCATGTTTTTTTTTTTCCGTGAACAATTTGTACATAGAGTAACCTCACCTAATCTACATATCCTTAAGGTAAGGTTAGCGGACAATAAGTTACATATTTTTCACGCTAGAGGATGGCATGCACAATACAAGGAAATGTTGAGTTTTGTTGACCAGATTTTCCGCTACTTATTTCCATGTAGGACTTCGTGATTGCTTAGAGGTCATAACTTCGTGACAGATAACAGACATTTGGTCATTTGATATATTTTACCTTTGATTTCCATGACTTGATTAGATGAACGACTGCACGTGTAGTCAGTAATAATAATAATAATAATAATGGCCTCGGCTAGCTTACAATGTCTCGTGCTCAACTTCTTTGCACGAGACAGTGGACGGGGAAGGCGTTTGGAAAAAAAAATAAAACTTATTAGTAAATATTTACTACCCCCCCCCCCCTACCATACGAGTAATGTAGAAGTACAGAGCATTCATATAATATCCAAATCAACGGAAACCTTTAACTTCTGTCATCTAATTTTTTAACTGGGATTGAATTTCTTAGCCTAGCCAAAACTAACCTATTATTATGAGTTATATATATATATATATATATATATATATATATATATATATATATATATATATATATATATATATATATATATATATATATATATATATATATATATATATATATATATATATATATATATATATATATATATAACTTGTGGAACTGAAAAAAGCATTTGTAAATAACATTCTCTCTCTCTCTCTCTCTCTCTCTCTCTCTCTCTCTCTCTCTCTCTCTCTCTCTCTCACACACACACACACACACACACACACACACACACACACACACACACACACACGTACGCACATACGCATGCAATAAAGATCACTCATAAATTTGCCTGATATTATATATCTTTTGCAGGAATATTTACTTTTCTTTACATGTCTGAATATTGCTCGAGGAAACAATGTGGAGGGATTTACTCTGTTCCTGTTTATATTACATTTGGTAAAATACCATTATGATATTCTGTGGTTGTGTAAAATAACAGAGGCAGAAATGTTCATATATACAGGGAACGGAGTGTTTTGCTTAACAATGAAGGATTCTACATCTCTTTGAATCAGGTCTCGTACGTGTTTATATGAACATTTTCACTTTGCACGTAGTGTATGTGTCCTCGTTTGTTTGTTTTGTACGTATGTATATAGGCAAGTATTCATGCTTTTGAAATTGATAATGAAAAATTTTGAAGTCTGAATTTTAATAGAGTATAGTTATTTAGACCGCATCCAAAATCTGGAACTTTCATTGTCATTTCTATTTTTTTTTCCCATTAGCTGATCCCAAGACATTTTACTTGTTTCTCGAGATATTTATTCCTTCTTAGTATATTTTTGTATGTGTGCAGTGGATTGGCAATTTTAAGGCTTACTGCGTTTATCACTTTTATATAATCCCTGAACGTAAGTAAGCCTTCATATAGACTGTCAGCATTTCGTTTTGATATATATATATATATATATATATATATATATATATATATATATATATATATATATAATATATATATATATATATATTTTATTTTTTTTTCCTTCGTCCTTACTGCGACCCCGTATAGAGACAGGCTAATAAAGCTGACGAAGAGCTTATTCTTCTTCCTTGTAGGCATATTTTCTCTTTTTCATATTGGGTCGCTGTATCCCACTAGAGTTTTGGATACTTATGTGTTGGGTTTTGTTTAATATTTTACTCCTACGTGCCCTTCCTGACACCCAATCTCTTTATCGAGCAGGCCGTGACATCTTATTAATTGAGCTGGTTATTCCCACTGTGTCAGATTTAGTATTTTTATAGTATTGTCTCCGTGTCATTCTCGTTATTTCAGAATGAATATTGGTTTTCATGCTCTCTTGTTGTCATAAAATTTGTGACATTCATTTCTTTTTCTATAAGAATACTTGTTAGTTCCTCTCTAAGTATGTTTGTACAAGGACGCCATAATCCTCGTTGTAAGGGGGGTTGGCCGAGTCAAAGTAAATCCTTGACTCTTTGTGGGAGGTAAATACAATGGAGGGGATTTCCAGTTCCCTCTCTCCGCCGTATTTATTAGACTTTTGCGACGCATGACTTTATTTATTTATTTTTTTTACTACACGTGACAGAAATGAGCAGATTCAATATTGTCATCAAATAATTCTTCTCGTATTTTCGTGTTACATAAGCAATAAGCGAAATATAAAGTCCTTTTAGATCTTGTGAGGCGTAGACTCGTACGAACTGTGTTTGTCGCTAGACAGAAAAATCGAGTTACTCCAGCTACCCACACTTGGTAATTTTGATTATGGAAACCAAGACAAGCTTATATAGTTAGAATATTTTTCTCTGAAGAAAAATTCTGTCTCTTTTATCGAGACTGCTATATTCGTGTGTGTGTTTTTTTTTTTTTTATTTTACGAGTGTTTTTTTTTTAAGATTGTGTCACCAGGACGGGGAAATAAAAAAATAAAAAACAGAACTGCCCTCATCGGGCCTGGGCACGAAAAGAAAACGGAGTTAATGGAAGCTTTATATAATTCTCATAAGTTTTATATTTGTAATAAGAAGATGTGGGGAAAAATAATATAGAAAGAGAATATTTCTCAGAAAAAGAACGTCTTATTCATTATAAAAAATTGATTTTTTTTTCTATTATTTCTTTACCAGTGGATCTTGAGCTTGTGTGATATGTGGGTATCATACTTATTTCCTTTAATGGATAACTAGATTATATAGAATATTAGTTTTGCTAGGAAAAAACTTCTATTTATTGTTGAGGTTGATTTCTATCTATATATCTATCTACATATTTGCTTATTTACGTTATTTATTTGTTTATTGCGATTATTAGAGTATAAATTATCTATTTTTTCCATCAGCTCACCTTATTCTTTTCATAATTTCTTTATATGTTGACCTTGAGCTGGAATACAACATATTCTTATTGCGTCATAGACCGGAAATAGTTAGAAAGATTGAATAAAGTGTTCCCGCCATCTCTGTATCTTGAGGTCGAGTGGTTTATACAAGATTGTGAGTGATTTTCTCCCTTTCAATATCAACGTTTGAGTCAGTAATGATCCTGTATGCCACGTGCTTGCCTTTGTCTCATGTAAAAGTCCTAACCTTCTTCTCGAGCTCCTTCCTTTAATGCAGGAAATAAGTCACTCCAGAAACATATACATACTCGAGTCTATTCAGATATTAGAAAAGTAATGGAAGATATAAGTGCTAGGAAAGAGCGGCTTATTTGCCTTGCTCTCGGTCCATGTGGTGCAGGCTTTTAGTGTTTCATCTATTCCCAGCCGTATCCACAAGTAGTTGTAGGAAATAGGAATGGCTGAAAGTCATTTAATTCAAGAGGTATTGGTATATATAGTTTGTACTTTCTAGACATGTGTACCGTTGCTCGTCTCTCTCATAACTGTTGATTTTGATATGAAATGAGAGACGTAAACCTGAGATACTAAAGGAAGTCATCTTAATTTAATTATTTTTGTAACAATATGGTTCAAAGATAGTGTTTAAAGTCATTCCTTCACCTGTGCCAACCTTAATGTGCGTATGTCGTATTTCTCTCGGTTATTTTTCATTAATAACGGTTTGCTTCTCAGTAATAACATAAGGAATTTTCAGTTACCAGGTCGTCAGTTTAATATTAGTTCTTATTAGTTTTTTTTTTTATTATTATTATGAAACACATTTCATTCCATTTGATGGCACCAGGCTCTGCTGCTTAGACAGATTAATATTCTCGTTAAATTTTACCGACGCTATTTCAAGAAAAGTGCCAAAATATGAAGGTAGGTATTTTTTCTTAAAATATGTGCATCTCGATTAGCTATATTTTTTTCATTGCTGCATCTCGAATAGCTATAGCTTTTTTCAGCTTCTGCATTATGGCCTTGAACCTGAATATTTCTCTCATTTCCTTTGTCTCTCTCTTCGGATGGCTGCGAATTTAGAGATAATTTTCAAGGAGAGCGCGTGATGATCTTCGGCAGTAGCAATCAGAGATTAACTAGCAACCAAAGGAGCAAGGAAGCCCTCTAAAGAAATCTGGAATCATTCATTAAAAAATAAAAATAAACTGCATAATAGACATTGAAGTGCTTGAGTTCCCAAATATTCTCAGAAACCTCCGTGTGTGTTCTGTAGAAGCGGTACCGATTCTAGGTGAGGTAAGATAAATACAAATTCTAATGCCAGCGTCTGGAGAGATGAAGAAAGAAATGAGTACGCTACGATAATTATCTTTTGATATCAGCAGCACACGCACGATGACGTCAAAGAGAGTTCGAGTTTATAAATGTAAAAAAAAAAAAACGTGTAAAATAGCGAAGGTAAGGGAAAAAGCATAAATTGGATGGAGCACAATATGACTGGTAGTATTTTCTGTAGAATAACTGATCAGTTGATGGAATTATTCCGAAAGTTTTCATTAAATACCATGAAACTATAGAGTCGATTAGATGAGAAATAAATCCCTGGGTGGGATTTTTGCAAAATATTTTGGGATGGGAAGTGATAAAGGCCTGAAAGAAGAAAAAAACTGTATATTTAAAATGATTTAACTGATATCAGAGCAGACACATCAATATTAGTTCCTTTAAAGTGTGATTGTGTGTGTATATATATATATATATATATATATATATATATATATATATATATATATATATATATATATATATATATATATATATATATATATATATATATATATATATAATTAATGAATATACGTACGTGTGACTTGGATAAATAAAGGTCTGCTACGAAAGAAAAATTAAGCCACTGAGAGTTTAGGTCTTTCAAACAGTAATTTTGACCTTCTTCGAAGCAACAAAAAATATCCAAAATAAAACTTAAAGTAAGCACTGAGAATATAAAAATATTTTTAATTATATAACAATACAGATAAAATAGATTGATATTATATATTTCCCAAGGGTACCAGAACTTAATTGTTCTAAGCTAGAATATGAATAATCTCCCTACCCTTATTCTGAGTAATTTTTTAAATGATAAATAACTGGTCTTAAGAGATCTGGCCTGGACTTAAATATACTATTAGGTGTTAATTGTATTGGAACGTTTTCGAAAAGCTTTTTAGAGATAATTTTATTGCAGTTAGGTATTACGCTACTTGCAGTCCGATTAATCCTATTGAATCTCTTACTTAAGTGAATAAATAAAAGTCACTTGAATTTTGTCCTGTTTTAACTGAATGTTTGATGATTTGATCTTTTTATAAAATCTTTACTGGTATGGCCAACATAAAATAACTCGCAATCTTGGCAAGATTTCTTATATATTACTTTGGCTATTGTTGTTTTTTTTTTATCAAATTATTCTTAATTGTGTCATTTTAGGAAAAGAAAAGATTCACAAAAATATTATTAACAGACAAACAGACATAAACAGACAGACAGACAGACAGACAAAGCATTGTGTATTCAGTGAGTTGGGACTCTGACTAGATAGAATACATATTCAGGAAGGAATGATAACTGACGCTTTGTTGATGCTCCATCAGAAAACCTTCCACGTGAAAGCTTTAGAGGGGAAAAAGGAGGGGAATATTTATATATTAAGCCACATGAACGATTCCATGAGAGAACGTGATCGAGGGGGGAAAAGCACAGATATTCTTCTATCAATCTCAAAATCTGTTTCCTTTTGTTTCCATTAAAGGCATTTTCTGTTACGAAGGGAAACATGTTTCTTTTTTTTTATTTTTTAAGAACAGACCAATATAATGACATTAATATTGAAGACATTAAGCATTTGCAGTAGGTGAATTTATTTTACAGAAATTATTACGTGCAGTGCTTGAAAAGGATACCTCTGATACAAATGAATTTGAACTAGGATAAAAGCTGTAGTTTGGAAGCGCTGAACACTCCACGAAGGTCTAAAACAATTACGATATACGTGTAATATACTTGTCGCTCGTATATTGAACAGAATAAGTCTTATTTTATATGAAGACTTACCCCTATAATATGCAATCAGAATCACAATATTACATAGTCACTATATATTATGTGTGTGTGTGTGTGTGTGTGTGTGTGTGTGTGTGTGTGTGTGTGCGTGCGTGCGTGTATACATAGATAGATACAAGAGAGATACATATTGTTGAAAGCGAAATATATAAAGCATGAAATTTGTGATAATATATATATATATATATATATATATATATATATATATATATATATATATATATATATATATATATATATATATATATATATAAAATCAAGTAAACACATTAACATATGTGAAAACATGAATCATATTTTACCCCTGACCGGGACTCGCAACTAAGGCACAATTACTGTGCCAAGGCGCTACCAACTACATCACTGAAGGTCTAAATAAGAAGCAAACCTTACAGCTTAACTGCTTTACTAGGAATGAACGCATTCTTTCTGAATGCCATTTTGTTCATATTACAGAGTCTTCTAACCTCACTCGTGGATTCGTTTTCGCATTTAATTCAAATCCCAAGCTATTTAGGCATCAATAATAATAAAATAAACACATTAACATATGTGAAAACATGAATCATAATTTACCCTTGACCGGGACTCGAACCTGAGATACATAATTACTGTGCCAAGGCGCTATCCACTACACCAGTGGTTATCAACATTTTGGGCCCGCGATCACCCAATCAATATTAATAGAGACTCATGACCCCGCCACACACACACACACACACACACACACACACACACACACACACACACACACACACACACACACACACACACACACACACACACACACACACACACACACACACACACACACACATAAACAAATACATGCCTACTACACATAGGTATACATATACATACATGCCTATACGGATCATAACAACATATATATAAGATAATAAAAATACAAGCATTATATTTTATAAATCGCATCTTCCATAATTAATAATGCTAGCTTAAAACTAATGACACTATTGTAAAGCATAGCCTTTTTTCTTCCTGAAGCATAGAAAGTTAGTCCCATAGAGTGCAGCAGTGGGAGAATCACTAGTGACTAGTATTTAGTTTTAGTTTTTGCGAAGGTCCATGGTGTTACTACTGTCCCGCTCGGCTCTCATTTCCAGCGTTCTTCTTAAGGTTGCGTAACAGTTCGTAACTAATTACGGTAAAATAATGAAATATAAGGTAAAAAAAAAAGTTTTATGAACCGAAATTTAAACATTCAGTTTATTATTTGTATGAAATTTGTGAGCACAATTAAACTGACTCAGCCTTAAAACAAAAGTCGACCATAATGCTATTTTTTATTCTTTTTTTCTTAACATCATCTCTCGATCCCCCAAGAGCATCTCGCGACCCCCAGGTTGAGAACCACTGCACTACACCACTGAAGGTCTGAATGGAGAAGCAAACCTTACAGCTTAACCGATATATAAGAAATGAACGCATTCTTTGGGAATGCCATTTTGTTCATATTACAGCTTCTAACCTGACTCGTGGTTTCGATTTCGCCTTTAAATCAAATCCCAAGCTATTTAGGCATCAATAATAGTCAAATACACACATAACATATGTGAAAACAAGAATCACATTTTACCACTGACCGGGACTCGTACCTTGGCACAAATTATGTGTTTAGGTTCGATTCCTGATCAGGATTAAAATATGATTCATGTTTTCAGATATGTTAATGTGTTTATTTGATTATTATTGATGCCTAATAGCTGGTGATTTGAATCAAATGCGGAGGCGAAACCACGAGTGAAGTTAGAAGAAGCTGTAATACGAACAAAATGGCAATCAGAGAGAATGCGTTCATTCCTAGTATAGCAGTTAAGCCGTAAGGTTTGCTTCTTCTTTAGACATCTCAGTGGTGTAGTTAGTAACACCTTGGCTCAGTAATTATGTGTCTTAGTCTGGAGTCCGGTCAGGGGTAAAATATGATATATATATATATATATATATATATATATATATATATATATATATATATATATATATATATATATATATATATATATATATATATATATATATATTAAAATATACTAGAAAATAAGAGAGAAATTATCTTTTCTCATATTTATGCACATCGGCAAGTCGCATCCACAAATTGCTTTCCAGACTTTTAGCTTAATTGCAACTCTCTCTCTCTCTCTCTCTCTCTCTCTCTCTCTCTCTCTCTCTCTCTCTCTCTCTCTCTCTCTCTCTCTCTCTCTCTCTCTCTCTCTCTCTCTCTCTCTCTCACACACACACACACACACACACACACACGCGCGCGCGCGCGCGCGCGCACTGGTTATGTTAGTGGTTCAGAATATAAATTATTCTGTAATTAATGTTATGTGCTATGTCCCTCTTTGGTGATTAGTAGTGATTACAGTGAAAAATATCTCTATTTTTTTCGATATTTCCATTTGACAAGTTAGCAAATTATTTTTAGTTTTTGTCATCCCAACTTGTCAAGTCTTTGCTCTTCTCGTCATTATACATTGCGAATTTCTTTCCCACATGCTAAGCCTTAAATATATTGTGAATGAACTATGGCCCGGAAAATTCTGTTAATAAAGCTACAGCAAGTACAGAGTAAGTGGTGTACTTGACCTGTATTTACTTAATAAAGGGTCATGTTCCCAACAATAAGTATATTTGCTCTCTTCAGCAGTGGGAGACGACAAAAGATCTCCAAATATTTGTCTTCAGTTTGTTAACTTTAACAAGAACTTCTTCATATTATGAAAGAGGAAAATGATGTATAAAATGTAAAAGTTATTCTATATCTGGTCCATAGGAAGAGTATTCCATTGTTTCGTGAAAGTGCGAAAATATTCTGAACTAGAATTACAAGAATCCTTTATCTAAAGCAACTTTTTGTCTTTTGTTTATTAATTTCAAACCAATTTTCACGTTGATTTCATGCGTCAAAGACCATTTGAAAATAAAAAATTGTTTCTTACAGTCTTTATATTGGACCTTTTGTTTCCGTGTTTTCATTTGCAAGAATTCTTGATGATTGTTAGATGAAGAGAGAAGCTTATGAGAAAATATTACCCAAGACACGGAACTTCTTATTCAGATATACATTTTGTTCCTTAACCTGGTGTAGCTGCTTTGTCTTTCCCATGAAAAATGTTCATATGTGGTTCACTTTTATTTTCAGTTATCTCTCTATCTTTGATATAAATGTTCCTCCCTTCTTGTTTCCACTTCCAAAGTAGCACACTCTTCGTGTGTGTGTGTGCGCGCGCGCGCTTCTGCTGCAACGGAAATGAGCGTGTACGAGTATGTGAAGGGGAGACAATTAGTAATGTGAAGAATTGCAATATGTATCTTATAGGAAGTCATAACAACGATTAACTCCCATAGAGATAGAACAAAAATGGATTCTTGTTTGCCCTCTAAAGATCATTTTAAACAAACAAGGTTCTCTGAATGTTACTTGTAAGTATACATAATATATGTCCTTATAAAAATAAAACTTCTTACAATTTTAGCACAATCTACGTGCAAAAGAAAAACAAACTGTTTGTTTATTTTCTGTGACTGCATACTGAGTGTATGTGTGATTTTCTGAATACTGAATTAATCATTCTGAAATCCTACAGGTTATGCCACAGACACTTGGACATTTAGAACCATCCAGTAGTTTCTAATGTGTGCCAAATACTCAAGAAGTTGAACATTATCATACATTAAGTTGATGATATGCATGTCAGTTGATTTCAGATGATTGTTGGTTTGTAGCAACAAACAAAGATGATCTACCTTAAGTTCCTAACGATACATATATGTTCTTTTTTACTACAAAAATATTTCTTTTACGTTGATAACCTAAAAAGAACTTCGTAATATGAAATAAGAGAATTGTATATCATATCCACGTGTCACGCTCTCCCTTTTCATTTTTTTTTATAGATTTATTTGATATGTCCAGAAGAGAGAACTCTTTCTCAGTTTCTGCTGCCTCTTCTGCGTGTCTTATTTTATGATTTCGATTTATTACTGGATTTGACAATGTTCTTAGCCTTCGCCAGTAAGCGTTTGTACTTGTTAAACTTTGCCAGACAGATATTATTCAGGTATAACATTTACTTCCTCCCTCTTGGTGCCACAAACTTTCAGTTCCTTCCTAACATATGCCGGAAGTTTTCTTTAACCTTTGAAAGTTCATTACTTGCAAATATGTCCAATATATAATATCAGGATTTCTTCCCGTGGACATACATCTAGTCTGTCCAGAGTTGCATGTCATTCTTTCTATTTTAGAATAAAAAAAAAAGTCCTAAAAGAGACTCGAGCAATATATTGTTACACATTTCTCACCCACTGTATATACCATGATTGAATTACGTCTTAAATAGCACTGAGAAGGCAGTATGAGCCACAACGTATCTATATGTCCCATGTGTGTTGCCTATGAATCATCCATGTTTGCTTACATAAATTATTTATTCTTTTCTCGAAATTTTGAATTCACACAGTGTTTGCTCCATTTAATTCTATAGTGGCCCTGTACTGTAAAGCTCTGTACAGTATACCCATACCAGTTAGCACGACCCTGTTTTTTTCCATTTCCGTTAGACACTTTAGAGCAATAAGGATGGCACAGTTATTTTCCTCTAACACCCTTCTACTAGTCATACATACAGTACTTACTCTTGTCGGCTAACCCAGAGCTTGTGACCTTGCATTCCTGATCCTAATATAGACTTTTCGTATATCTTCAAATATTACGATATCCTTCCATCCTTGACCTTTATATTAACTCAATATATATATCTGGCAAGACTCCATTTCCATGTTTTTGAAATGTCGCATCTTCAAAAATGCGACATAAGCCATTTCGTCATCATTTTCTCCTCTTCAGTTTTGCTTATAAATTCAAGAATGAATTATCGTTTCATAGTTCGTACCCTCAAGATTCACTCTATACAGAATCAGTCGTGCGCATAGCTACGCACACACGGAACTGTATTGTTATAGTCGTTTATATATAGGACTACTATATAATGAAAGGGTATTTTAGACTTATCCATAGCACTGTAGACATTTCTCCTTTCCTTGTGATGTTCTGCATGTAGCCAGGAGCAATTTACGCACTTTCAGCTCTTGACACAATTACCCTTTAACTCTTAATATATACAAAATTCTCTCTCTCTCTCTCTCTCTCTCTCTCTCTCTCTCTCTCTCTCTCTCTCTCTCTCTCTCTCTCTCTCTCTCTCTCTCTCTCTCTCTCTCTCTCTCTATATATATATATATATATATATATATATATATATATATATATATATATATATATATATATATATATCATATCTATCTATCTACTACATCTCACTCTATCTATATCTACTATCTATCTATATATCTCTTCTATCTACTCATATATATATATATATATATATATATATATATATATATATATATATATATATATATATATATATATATATATATATATCTGTCTATCTGGTTATCTATCTTTCTATCTATGTAGCTAAGACGAGACATAAATTAAATTGATATTGAAGATCTCCAAGCCAGCATCACAGGTGGCAGTCCTAAGCCCACACAGGTGTTGAAGTTTTTTTTTATGATTGTGATACCAGGACGGGCCCAAGAAAAAAAAACTACCCTCATTGGGCCTGGGCACGAAGAAAACATAGAGAGAAATAGAGATGGGGAGTATTGTGACTTATCAGATGTGAAGGGATAATAAGACATGTGTAACGAATATCCAAGAATATTCGGTGTTGATATGGGCATGGAATGTTTTGTGCCAGGAATGGCATATGGCCGTAATAACTATGCCATTGTCTGAAACATATAGCCAGCAAAATTGTTATGAAAAAGGAAGGTGATGTGATAAAAACAATAATTGTGCAAGTACACAGGAGACTAGGTAGGCCAAAAAAAAAAATGTATATCGATTGAATAATGCAAAATATGATGGAGAGAGGAGATTAAGAGAGGATGGTGTGCTCAACAGAAATGAATAGAGGTTGGACAAATCTCACTTTCAAGTTCAGCCACTGGGGAATAGAAGCCAACTCAACTCAGCTTCCTGTCCCAGGCTCAGATCAGAGGATAGAGTTAGTGTCAGGAAGTCTCCCTGCCTTAAAACTTTAAGCCTAAACCAGACCCTACTACCCAACAGGCTAATGAGAAAAAGTGACTCGATATGAACATGAGAAAAGTTGCCAATTTAGAAGAAAAAGAAGAGGAGGCTGCTGTGAGGAGAGTGAAGAAACAACTCGTGTCATTTATCTAATAATAATAATAATAATAAAATAATAATAATAATAATAATAATAATAATAATAATAATAATAATAATAATAGCAGTAATTATAATAATAATAAAGTAATAATAGTAATTATAATAATAGAAATATTGTTATAATTATTATTATTATTATTACAAATGGATGTAGAAATGGCAGTGGAATACTCCTAGAAATAGTTTAATCTATATCCCTTTATATAAACATCATTATCGACCGAAACTATTTTTTTTTTATTATTTAGTATTAACCATTCACATATATCTTATATATCGACGTAGAATATAAAAAGCAAACATTGATACTTAAGAGATATAAAAAGGATAAACAGCAGAAAGAAGCAATCACTTCATGACAAGAGGTGAGATTCCGGATCATTAAAGAATGATAAAAAGTTTGTTCTTTTAATCGCGAAGCTAAGAATGGAAAAGACCATCATAAAAGATGAAAAAGAAAAAAGATATACGATTAAGACAAGAATAGAATTCAGGATGAAAAGTGAGACGATGATGAAATGATAAGATGAAAAGAAGTGAGAAAAAAGAATCCTTGGCTGAAAGGACATTAAACGAAAGGAGCAAAAAATCGAAAGCAATGAGTTCGTACCTTGATGAGTGTTTTGTCTCTTTATTTTGTTTTTTTCCATTTCTGATCTTTTTAAAGTCTATCTTAATGCTGTTTTTTGTTTCTGTTTTCATTAGACACAAGTGAGATATCAGATGAAAAGCTTCTATCCAATTATTAAAGAGATTAAGTGATTTTTATCCGAGACTTGAAACCTTTTCAGAAAGAATGAGATGCGTAACACTAACAATGACGAAATTTCTGTCTACGTGAGAATTAATGTTCCGGTTTTACGTCACGGACTCCCTTATCTACCAAGGGCTAGGACGGCTGCCTTCTTGCGAAGGACTTGTTTTGGCAGATGTAATCCTTACGCTGAGTGCATGCCCTTGCTAACCTCAGACCGTGACGGGGCGCGAACCCTTGACCTGACGCCTCAGAGTCGGAGACGCTACCGATTGAGCCACGGCGACTACTACGTGAGAATTAATGTATAAACATGCATGTCTATTTAGCACCTGACCTTGCTATTCTGAGGGAAGGTCCACCCAGAATAGTTAGGTTTAGGAATAAAAGAGAGTATTTTGGAGCTATTTCCTCTGTTCTTGCACTTGTCAGTTCAAACAAGTCCATATGGCGCTTCCCATATGAACAAGGTTTCTGTACAGTAATGAGTGAATTTTTTATACCCAGCTACCGAGTGGCCCATTCTGGAACTACAGAGACTTTTGTGTGAAGCTAATAACGTTCATTATTAACATATAAATCTCCACATTAAATAGGAAAGAATCTGTCACACACAGTATTGTGAATTATGAAAAATGAGAGAGAACGATTTGAAGAGGTAGTATACAACACATGGACATTCTTTTGCACACAAATGCAAGACGAACCTCCAACGCATGTAGATCAAGCAGTTGGAGCTAAAACTAAAAATTGAGAAAAAACAATTATACGGGGAGAGAAAAGTGTTCATGAAGACAGTGAACCCAGATTAAAACGGACAATACTTGCAACTACATATATTGGCAATCATGTAAGCATTACATATGCTGAAATTAATTTTATCATCCCAATGAGAGAGAGAGAGAGAGAGAGAGAGAGAGAGAGAGAGAGAGAGAGAGAGAGAGAGAGAGCAAATAGGACTTTTAATAGGGAAGGAACCAGCACTTCATGGACCCTTCATAAAAGTCATTTGAGGGCACATACTCGTATCTAATGGATGAACTCTCTGAATATTTCTTTACTGTGAATATTTGGTCTGCTCCCTCTTTCTAAGAACTTATAGCGAACTTCATGAGCTTTCACCATCCTAAATCTTAATTACTGCTCATTTATTAGAATTCCTCAGAATATTAATATCATCATCATCATTATATTTCAAGCTTTATTCTTTATTTTTTTCTCTGCCTAAGACATTTTTAAATGAATCGCATTGAAATGAAATAGAATGAAACTGTAATTGCGGAGTATCAAACCATAATTAACATAATTAGAAATTGAAGAATACGTCTCTACTGAACTTAAAATATGCATTTTGCTTCATTACAACGAACTGTAATTTACATTCAGTTAATAATAATGATAATAATAATAATAATAATAATGATAATCATAAAAATATTAATCTTCCAATCGCTGAAAATGGCCTGGATTCGATTTATGACCCTGTATAGACGTTTTATATTTAAAATGTTATACATATTGTGATATTATTTTACTACGACTACTGCTACTACTGTCGTAAGGCAGTTAAAGATGCCTATAGCTTCACAAGGCATATTAAAGATGCCTAAATATGCCGGGTGGCAGTGACGCGCTCGAAACCCACCGACCGCCACGAGAATAACAAAGCCTAGTCAGTTAGAGACCGGGCCTTGCCAGGAGCAGACGTGACGTCCACAGCTTAGCTAGCCTCCCCCCTTGGGGGCGGGAATCTGGAATCGTTCGTGACAGGAACTGCAGTAATGGGAGCTCTGAAGAATAGTGCTAACCTAGAAATAAATCAATATAAAGAAGAGGCTATATGATTATCACCAACCACGCTACCAAAAGAACAACACCACAATTATTGGTGTAAAATAGTGGGATGAAAATCCCACCATATGACACTCGGTGGAATAGTATCCACCCCATACGACACTACTACTACTACTACTACTACACAACTGCTAATAATAATAATAATAATAATAATAATAATAATAACATTCTGTTAAGATATAAAATCCTTCTGACGAAAATCAAATGCTTTTTGAGATTCGTCTTTACTCAGAACAGCGCCTCCACTTTTCCTTAAGTCGGAAAATATCTCTGCATTACTGCACATTTTGTTAACAACCTTCAATTTAAAGAGAGTTTTGTTCCCATACATGCGTTTACAGTCTCATTTGTATATTGCTGACTGTGTTGCTTCATTTAAAGTGATTCGTCTCTTAACCATTCTTCCAACCAAGGAAAAGAAAAATATCCTACAATACCCTCATACATAAAAGGTCTCTCTCTCTCTCTCTCTCTCTCTCCTCTCTCTCTCTCTCTCTCTCTCCTCTCTCTCTCTCTCTCTCTCTCCTCTCTCTCTCTCTCTCTCTCTCTCTCCTCTCTCTCTCTCTCTCTCTCTCTCTCTCTCTCTCTCTCTCTCTATATATATATATATATATATATATATATATATATATATATATATATCTATATAATAAGAACGGGTGAAGAAAATTTGGTCTAATACGACAGTTTCTGAAGCGGTAAAAGAGCCAGGTGGGAGATGCAATATCTCTATTAAATAAACACACGCACTTCGATATATTATTATGCTCTTGAAATTGTGTCTTTTCCAAGGAGAAGAATATAGGCGCACTGAGTGAATAAGGAAACAAAGGATGAAAAAGTTTTTTATTTTGGAATTTAAAAAAATAGTATTTAGCATTAAGTAGATAATATAAATTATTGGTTTTAGTAGAACTTAATGAAATGATGGCTGAAAGAATATATGCTTAATAGCAGAATTTATAATAAATTCTTCACAACGACTGCAAAAGAAGAAATAACGATACATGAATCCTGGAATTTACAATCCTCATTTTAAGTTATAAAGTGTTTGTTTTACTTTCTCATTGTCACTGTTTCTTTCTTTCTGTGTATTTACCTTTTATATTCTATGTGGTTTTCTTGACGTTAATTTCATGTCTCTTCCTATCACCTCCTGAAATGAGACCAAACATTTTCTCCATTAGTACAGCCAGATGGTTGCAACCAGGTGTGGCGGCACTATGAAATAAAAAAAAAAATTCTTTGTATTTACCGAATTTTATTTAATGGGCAAGAGCCCTCTGCTTGTAACTCCCCGTCTCATGATCGGTTTGGTTTGGTTTCTTTTTCTTTACTCACAAACCTTTTCATATCTATCCTCAAAATTATGAATACATTTAGCATTTATTGTTTCTTCACTTAGCGAATTCCAGTTATTAAATATTCTTACACTAAAAATGCCATCCTTACATTCTGCAAAGAGGTTTTCTTACGAAGCTTCAAACGATGACCTCTCGTTCTCGAACCAACCATCTGGAAGTATCAATCCCTATCTACTGTCAAAATCATGAAGGAATTTAAACGTCACTATAGCCCCTCCTCCTCCTCTTTCTTCTAGCCTTGAGGGATTGTAAGTCCAACTACTTCAGCCTGCCCTCATAACTGAGATTACATATCACTGTCACCAAGTGCATAGCGTGTCTTTGAATTTTCTCCAATTTATTCATTACTTTTATAAGTGCGGATTCCAGTTGGGTGTTGCGTAGTCAAGCTTAGGCCTTACATAAGTTAGGTGGTGAACGGTAATAATGGCACAGGTAAAAGTGGCACATGTGAAAAAATAGGAAAAATTGGCACAACTAAAAAATATATTCACTGTGGTCGGTGGGTTTATACAGAAGAAAAATTTGCTATGTTAGGTTAGGTTAGGTTATTATTAAGATTCTGTTTTTAAAAGCTGATATAAAACGGTGTTCTCATGTCTGAACAATGTTCCTATACGATTTTTAAGTTGATATATATATTTCAGTTAACTTATTATAATTGCACCATTTTTCCTATTTTTACATTTGTGCCATTTTTACCTAAATTCAAGTTAGGTAAATATTTTTAAGCATTTCTTCGTTCATAATCCTGTAGGTCACTTTTGTATTTCCTAGGAAAACATAGGCAGTCTTTACTTTAGTTTTATCATACATATTATTATTATCATTATTATTACAATTATTATTGTTGTTGTTGTTGTTATTATCATTATTTTGTTATTTGTTTTTGTAGTTGTGGCTCTTGACAATGTTATTATTTCTTATACTACAAGAGTAGCGAACAATATTGTTGTTATAGATAATAGTATTTCATCATTATCAATATATTCCGTTTTTTAGGCCTTAAATTGAGAGCAACGTTTTTAAAAGGCGAAAGATTTATGCGTTTTGAAGGGAAGCCAGAGCTGTGTTTTTGAGAACAGCACTTTGGCCCGTTATATACGTACACACACACACACACACACACACACACACACACACACACACACACACACACACACACACACACACACACACACACACACCACACACACACACACACACACACACCACACACACACACACACACACACACACACACACACACACACACACACACACACACACACACACACACACACACACACACACACACACACACACACACACACACACGATATTTCAGAGTTAAGAGTTTAATTGATTTTAAGAGAGAGAGAGATAAATAGATAGATAAGAGAGAGAGAGAGATTATTTTATTATTTTATTAATTTATTGCGCCAAGGCGTCAGACATTACATGAATTCATACAAATAATGCTTCAAATGGATACAAAACCAAGAATAGAACATAGTTTACAGGGAGGTGTACACATTGATAAAACATTGCTGCATACTAACACACAACTCACAGTATGGCAGCACAGAGTACATTATATACAAAAGTAAAGCTCAGAGAAACACAGAATACACAAACAGAATTATACAGCAACATACAGAAAATATATGTATAATTCAATATAATTAATGACCACCAAAGTGAGGATAACGAGCAAGAATAACATCAATATTGTCATCATTAAGTAAAAACGAGCAGATCTGTATTAAGTTCTGACCTCGTGGTAAAACATCTCTCACTGTGGGGCACTGAAGACAATAGTGGTCAAGAGTGTTAGCATTAGGACGGTCGCATAATTTACAGGAGGTGTACTGTGGCATATCTAGAGTCTGGGAGACCTGCCATAAAGGCCGATACCCCATTCTGAGCCGAGCACTAACTACATTGTTTTTCCGCACCATTAAGCCGCGTCTGCGTTACTTGTAGCGACTGTGATGAAAGTGATCATGGTGCTGTATGGACACACTGTTGGCCCTCTCCGTGTCCCTGAGAGAGAGAGAGAGAGAAAAAAAAAACAAATAAACTTTATTTCCATTTCAATACAATGGGTATTCGTCAGCCAGGGCAAGCCCCAACCCCCCACTGTGGTGTCCAACCACAGCAGTTCCTGCCAGTAAACAGCTTAAACTCTCGGTCTTGGACGGGAACCGATCTTTCGACCTCGTGAATGCGAAGCCAGCGCGTTACCACTGTACTAGCCAGCAGAGAGAGAGAGAGAGAGAGAGAGAGAGAGAGAGAGAGACTTTTATGTTATTAATTGTAATTAGCCAAACAAAACTTGTTTTTTATATTTGCATCAGCAGATGATAATAAATTTTCAGCTTTCAAAATTCTCCTCATTATATATGGTGAATAAAATCTTTCTTGTTTAAAACTGTGAAATTTGGGTATCTCCTCCACATCTACTAATTACATCTAATCCGAGGCAACTCTTTCCCGCTAAGAACAAACATGTTCTTAATAGGGCTATTAACTCTTAATTTATGTAGACAGCTCAGAGGCCCTAAAGAAAGAAAGGCGCCGTGGTCTTAAGGGGGTCATTGTAAAAAATATATAAGCTCCAAGTTAAAATATTTGTTGTACACCCTTCCAAAAGGCTTATTTTTGTTTGCTTTAATTTTTTAAGGTTTCCAGAGTCAGATCTCCTCAGGAGTCTTTCTCTCATGGAATTATTGCGTTGAATTCATCAGTTTTTTGTTTTATTTGTTTTTTCTTTTTTAATGGAGAATGGTCACGATTGGTCTCTTTTCGAGATTAGAGTTCTTTGAGTGACTTGTTCCTCATTCACCATTACACATACTCATATTTTTTCTCACCATTTTTTCCGTTGTAAAGGGTCAGTGCCCCCCTCAATACCATGGAAAAAAGAACTGCAGAGGGAATTCTTTTGATGAGTGAACTTCATGATTAAACAAAGTGCAAAACTAAAGACAGAGTGCAAAACTACATAATAGAATTATCGAATGTTTACCACTGCACCAGGAGATGTGTCATCGTGACTGAAATATAGCCGAATCTCATTCACTTTGCACAAAACATCACCATTAACAAAAATTAGATATTTTTTTCACTTGAATATTAATGTGGGGTATTTGTAAAAAGTAAAGAATGGACTCATATAATGTTAAAATTCACCGTTAAATCACTGTGCGTCCATTGACCTTCTTGTTATTTTTCATTAGAAATTGTGGGTCATGATATCTCTAGTGTGGTAGACCCTGTCAACTCTGAAAGAGAGGTGAGAGATCCTTTGGACTGATGCCCGATCATTGGAATTTTCCCTTCAGTTGGAGAGAGAGAGAGAGAGAGAGAGAGAGGGAGAGAGAGAGAGAGAGAGAGAGAGAGAGAGAGAGAGTGTTTGTTAGTGTGTCTGTCTTTGCCATGTACCACCGTCTCTTAACTTTTTTTCTTGATCACTGTGTATGTAAAATGGAGTTTAAAAACTAAAAAAAAAAAATTATTGTCAGTATATAGTCATGTATCTGAGGGTTGCTTAGCGGGTCGAAAGCAAGAAAGTAATCGTATTCGGTAATATGAGTGGCCACTTACATTATATATAGCTTGGGTCTGCAAACAGTTACCCTTTACGATCCAAACCATTCACTTGACTCTCACCTCAGACATGCAGGAAGAAGGAGTCGCAATATCCGTTCATTCTCTCTCTCTCTCTCTCTCTCTCTCTCTCTCTCTCTCTCTCTCTCTCTCTCCTCTCTCTCTCTCCTCTCTCTCTCTCTCTCTCTCTCTCTCTCTGTGTGTGTGTGTCTCTCTCTCTGTTTGTGTGTGTGTGTGTGTGTGTGTGTGTGTGTGTGTGTGTGTGTGTGTGTGTGTGTGTGTGTGTATGAATGGGTGGAAACATGGATAGAGAGAGAGAGAGAGAGGGGCACTCTGGCTCCTGTTGACTGCAACTGAATTCCCCACCCTGCCAGAATAGCAATTTGTTCAGCCTCACATATGACAGCCTTAAAATTTATGACTCCCAATCTCTGGTGTTTTTATTTACCTATTTATTTTTATTTGTTTTTATCAATTGTTTTGACGTCCTTTATTTTTCAATAGTTTTGAAACAATTCCTTGTAAGGGCTGACAGGTATTCAGAATATGCAAGAAATAGCTACTATAAATGCATATGTGTTTATGTGCAAGTACATGGTAATATCTGCATAATTGTTTAGAGGTACTGGGGAGGGGGTTTACTCGACACTATATAATAAAATCTGTTTATTAGGTGTGAGTATACAAATTGGTTCGCTTGTCAACCTAGTTGATATAATTCCATTAGAGAGTTCTTGCTCTCTTAACTGCTTGTATAGAGTAATTCCTGTTCGAAAATTGTATGTTCATTTCTTTAGTCAGATGTTAAAAAAAAAAAAATCGGCAACTCCGGATATCGAAATCTATTTCCTTTTATATTTATCTATTAAATTGGCTTTCATTAGTCCACTCTCACTTTAACAGATAAAGTGTAGTTTAGCTTGAAACACAGAAATGATGTTCAGATAAGGTTAGGGAGTATGAGGTCATATTCACACATGATCTCCTTTGACTCTAAATAGGATTGTCTCTTACGAATTTGGTTTATGGGATGAATATCATTTAAATATGTGCATATCTGATCCAGTCATTCCTGTACTATCATTTTATCTCAAAGAGGTCAGTACAGGATAGTAGGTTACTTATGTTAAGTATTGCAAAATTTCTTATTAGAAATATTAAAAAAGCGATGATCTGATACATAAATTATACATTGATATCACTTCCTTTCTATAATTATAGACACTTGACATATGCTTACCATTTGTTAACTAAAGACTTCATGTCATTTATCGCATTGTGGAAATGAAATAGAAGCAGCATCTGTTTACAAGGACCAGATAATAGCACATTATTTATATATTGGTAATAAAACATCATGCAAACAGATGTTCATAAAGGCGGTTTTGAACAGAAAGAAAGCCAAGAGGATGGAATCCGATGTAAGACTAAGATTATGATGGACAAATGCGTTCTGTTGGATGAAAAAATGACCAGAGCTTTTCTAGTTAGACTCACTTTAAGACTTCATGGAATCAACATTAAGTACCTACTTTTTAGAGGAAAGATTATATTCAATAGGTAATCTTCGGATATGGTATGTTTATTCTGCCTAATTTTGAAGGACTAACTTATTTATTTCTTGGATATAGTATCACTGTACATTCTCCAGAAAAAAGAAACTAAAATCCATAAGAATGAAAAAATGTAAACCTCACCCTTTGGAGAAGTAAAACGACAGCTTTTCCTTCTGGTATATTTACATTTTTTTTTGTGTTCCTCTTTCTCCTTTTCAAAGTAGCAGCGATAAAAAAGATAAATTTTACCACATTATTATAGCCAAGAGTATGTGTTTATGTAAAATAATACGATGTTTATCTAAGGTTGAAGCTATATTTTTGTAAGTTTGAAACCGATCATTTTAATATATTCTAATATAAAATTAGGGAAAATATTTGGTAAGATGAGCTTTTACGTATACCGAAAGAAGAAAATAGATTTTGAAATTCAATAGAAATATGAAAATTAGTCTTTGGATCCAATTTTCTTACTAGTAAAATATTCAGGTTTCCAGATTTTAGGCTTCCTTACCATCAAAATGCCACTCGGCGAGATTACCTTGAACATTAATATGTAAAAAAAATTTAATAAGGAAAAATCCTGACCTTTTTAAGATTGTAAAAAAATTAAGTTAGCTTGTTTTTACTATGTGTGTCTAATATTTATATATATATATATATATTATATATATATATATATATATATATATATATATATATATATATATATATATATATATATATATATATATATATATATATATAATATATATTAGGATACACTACATGGATGTAACATAAAAGCACCTGCATTGAAGTCGTGGCAGAGGAATTCCTATTCAGGCGTAATAACAAGTTTTTCTGTTCTTATTCTTTTATATAGTATGCAGCATGTCAAATTGCGGATATAGATTAATTGCTCTTATTCCTTGGGACTTACTGTTTTCTCTTGACAGTTTATATACTGTAATCGTTATCCCTTTTCACTCAGAATAACGGATGCACTTTTCCTAAACCGAAGTCCTTCATAAGTGGATCCCGTCCTAGCCCTCACTAGAAAAGGGAGTCCGTGATGTAAAACATCATCATCATCAATCGCTATCTTTAAATTGTTATTAATTTTTAGCTACTTTATTTTATTCTAGGATCTTGACATACAACTGTATTAAAATAAATCGTAGGTAGTCTTTTTTTTAAGACCCGTCTCATATTGTTCTTAAATGAACAAAAGATAAATGGCAGAGAAAGAAAATTTTGAAAGAAATTTTTAACATGATTATTATTTACTTGAAGAAGCAATTTCTTTGGCTACCAATATTTCCAGTGTTTCCAGTGCTGTTGGCAAATGGAGGCGATGTCCTGGTGTGGGCTTCATACATCCATCGGCCACAACTGAAAATGTGTGGGGAGGTGCCCTTTTTAAGCGCCTCAACGTGTATTTGATAAGGTATCCGAATGAATAGACGTCCCCGGATTTCGAAGTAGGGGCTCCCCCGTCTTGAAAATACTCTGGTGCGTACCACTTAGTTCCGTTTGAATGTAGTCTCAGGAACTTTCCCGCTGGATACGCCATTCCAAAGTCCAAGATCCGAATTCGGAGATTGTTGCTACGTATGTCCTCATCCGGTTTCTCTTCGAGCATAATATTGTCAGCTTTAAAGTCCACGTGAATGATATTGTGCTGATGTAGCTCCTGTAGCTGTCGGCCGATTTCAGGTAACATCTGAAGTTTATTGATATCAGATATTTCTTTAAGTTGAACGTATGTCTTGAACGTTCTGCCAGGAATGAATTCCATAATAATTGCCGGGGGATCTTGGCAGTATGCTAGAATTCTCGGGGCCCCGGCCGCACTTTGGAGGAGTTCCAGCACATTCCGCTCTTGCTTGAAGCTTCTCTGGATTGCACGGCTGGTATGACGCGCAAGCTTTAGCGCCGCGTCTTGATGTTTATATTTTATTTTGAATACTATGCCGTAGCTCCCGTGACCTAATACTTGAGTTCCCAGTGACCTGATAGAGTGAAGCTCTTCGGATTGTAGACTATCTGGTTTAGGATTATTTTCTCTGCCACTTTTCAGTATGGAATATGGCTGTCTGTTGTTCTCTTCCCCCAAATTCTTGTAAGGGCAAACTAAGGTTTTCATTTTCATTAGGGCGATTGTGCTGGTAAATCTTTTAGGCGTTTTTTGCTGACGCCTCATTTTTTGGTTGCCTCCACCTGCCATTGCATTACCAGAGTCGTCTTCACCTGTGTAGAAGAACTCTTGCCGATGAACTGTACAATGATTTATCCAAAGATCCATCATTGTGAGGGCTTCTGGACTATTACTGGATGATTTTGTGTTACTTGACATGTTTAGGTAAACAAACATGATGATGATTGACACGTAGGACTTCAGTCAACCACGACACATTTTGCTAGATCAATGTGATTTCTGTAGTGACCACAAGGAAACTATTGCATAGTTCGTAGCTTCATGAAGTGCTCCTTCAAATAGGTACACTTGATTAACTGAAAGAAATTTACACCGTGCACCCAGTTATTACACATACAGTATGCCCACTCACACAGACACATATAGTCACTATGTGTGTGAATATATATATATATATATATATATATTATATATATATATATATATATATATATATATATATATATATATATATTATATATAATATATATATATATATATATATATATATATATGATGTTGATATATATATATATATATATATATATATATATATATATATATATATATATATATATATATATATATATATATATATAGTATAGTGTATATATATATATATATATATATATAATATATATATAATATATATATATATATATATATATATATATATATATATATATATATATATATATATATATATATATAATGTGTGTGTGAAGAAAATTGGTAAAATTAAAAATAAAATGAAACTGGACAGGGGGAATTTTAATCATTGATTTACGTCAACAAAAAGTAGTAAGGAGGCTGACTCATAAAATAGAATATTATCTTAAAAACAGCGTGAAACAAAGTGACTTCCATTTGCTAAAGACAAAGTGGAACAAAGGAAAAGCAATTCATAGTAATATTGAATTGTTCTAAAAAGAACAAAAAAATAGCTTCAGTTTTCTTTAGGTAGGGGTCACAATCTAATGTAAAGAAAACACAAAAGAAAGAGATTGCTCTGGTCAAGAGGTAATTTATAAATGTCGGAGAGTTTGCAAATGTCATACAGAATCACTGATAAATAAATAAGCTTTGATTTCAATACATTATAAAAGACGTATTAGAGAATACGATAGCCAATTTGTTTTTATTAAAACACTATTACTACATCCCAGTTTCGTATGACAATATTAAATCTGACAGCTTTGGTTTTTGATTTGTATTATAGCATTATGTGGATGATTGTATCATTATGAAACTTATTTTATTTGTATTCATTACTTAAACGCACGAGTATATTCCTCTTTAAATGATTAATACATTATTGCCAGGTGAAGCCTAATGAAAGTGCAACTCTTTTTCACAAATATATCCTCCCGAAGATTGAAGGATTCGAGGAATTATTCCTCATTAGAGATTTAATAAATGATGTCACCTCTGTAGAGTTTGTGTAATTAACTCTAGATTAAAGGAAATGTGTAGTCTCCCCTTTCGCGCCTTTGTTAGCTGTTAATGAGAGATGTTCATAATCTACAACATATGTCTTCTTCTTCTTCTTCTTCTTCTTCCTCTTCTTCTTCTTCTTCTTCTTCTTTTTCTTCTTTTTCTTCTTCTTTTTCTTCTTCTTCTTTTTCGTTCTTTTTTCTTTTTTTCGTCTTTTTTATTTTTCTCTTTTCTTTCTCTTTTCTGTCTTCATTCTTCTTCTCTTCTTTTTTCCATTTTCCTTTGTCTTTTTACCTCTTCATCTATTAAAAGAATGGAGTGCTCCAATATCGCCTTTCAGAAAGTAACATCAAACGCATTTCTCTCTCTCTCTCTCTCTCTCTCTCTCTCTCTCTCTCTCCTCTCTCTCTCTCTCTCTCTCTCTCTCTCTCTCTCTCTCTCTCTCTCTCTCTCTCTCTCTCCTCCCAAAATTCCTTTAAGATTAAGAGAAGAGGTAATAAAAGGTTGTAAGGAGAAGAAAATTTTAAAGAAAAGATCTTGGAAATAAGAAAATATTCTTGAAAATGTGAGAAAAGACTTACTGCTGATGTTTAAGGCGAAATAAACAAAAATTATATATCAGAAAATTCCAATGTTTATGAAACTTGCTTCAAAATTCTCAAATGCCATTTACGTATTTACAGTTGAACGCTTCCGGCAACAAGGATATTCAACAATAAAAAATAATATATAATAATTTAGTATCAGAACAAAACATTTTGGATTAACTATTGTAAGTTGATTTCTACTGGTTACTGTAATGCATAAAAGAGGTGTTCTAGATTCGCATAGCTTAGAAAATTGCTTTCAGATTCCTCTCCCACGTTTTAGTCTTCATCTCAGAACACTTTTTTTTTTTTAAGATTTTCGTACACATTATGCAACTTGTCATTACATACACAGTTTTTTCTTATTTGCCTTGCAAACGACGGGCCCTTCGACAAATTGCATATATTACTGTCCTCACAAAGTTTGTTGCTCTTCATGTTGTCGTTGTTGTTGTTAGCGTTCCTCCTCCTCCTCCTTTGGGTTTGTCGTTCTATATTCAGTTTCATGATACCAAGCCCAAAATGAGATTTAACTTCTTCTCTCTGCTTTGGGGCGAGAGGAAAAGGACTTGTAATTTTTCTAATAGGAAAGCCATAAAATACTTAAATGATAATTTTATGCATCGAAGTCACCAGAAATAAAACAATCCCTTTGAACATAAAAAAAAAATAAAAACACAAAAACAATAGTAGCAGCGGATGTAAAATTATGCGTCCTCTATTTTTTCTGTTATATTATTCCGTGATGTTGAGGGAGATGAAGGAATAAATGTATGTGTAGTAGGATGGATTTTTGTCTCCCTGCTGCGATCTTGTGAGATAAATGGATTGTGACAAATAGATTCGGTGGCGCCTATTCAACGGGAAAAATAATGATCAAAGGCACAGCATAAGGTATAATCTACTAATACTACAACTACTACTACTACTACTACTACTACTACTGCTATTACAGTTACTACTACTACTACTGCTTCAATAATAATAATAATAATAATAATAATAATATATTAATGATATATTATTATTATTATTATTATTATTACAGTTATTATTTATGCGTTCTATTGCTGTCTTTGAACTCTTTAATGCGTATGCAGTGACGATAACTTTGTTTTTAATTGAGCACCTCTCATGTACAATAACAAACTGCACGCACACACAAACACATATACTCTTTTCAGAAGTATAATAGCATTATGAAAATGCACAAGGAGTTTATTTAATCTAAAAAAAAAAGAAACATTTGCTCTTGTGATGCACACACGCATATATATATATATATATATATATATATATATTATATATATATATATATATATATATATATATATTATATATATATATATTATATATTATACTATACTACTATATCATTATATATATATATATATATATATATATATATATATATCATTTGTCTGCTAGCTGCTTTCCTTGTTTCGGTGTGTTGGTTAACAATAAAGCATTGTCCCTAGGGAATTCATGGACTCTCTCTCTCTCTCTCTCTCTCTCTCTCTCTCTCTCTCTCTCTCTCTCTCTCTATATATATATATATATATATATATATATATATATATATATATATATATATATATATATATATATATACTCACACACGTGAAAACTAAATGAACGGAATGATAAAAGTATTAAAAATATTAAACATCATGTGCTCAAAGCATTCTTTTTCTTGCTGAACAGATATCGCGTGCATGAAGATAAAAAACTGAAAAAAAGCACACACACGATTCAGTTATAATTAAATGTTTTCCAAAAGGTTTTCATCAGAACACAATTTTGAGCATTAGTGTAATTTTTATGGTAATATTCTCGCCTCATCATATCTTTTTAATGCTGACGAGAAAATTCATAAAGGACACACTCTGTATGAGGGAACGTAATTAATTGTTTTTTGGCACTTCTGTAACAAAAAATTTATGGCATTGATATTTACATAATGTCTGACACGTCTTTTATTATTTGAAAATTATTTGGCCCTTTTCGAAATATATTTATCTTGTTTATTTTTCTTTCTATAGTCTCTAAAAGATGAGAACTTTCTAATTTCTTAGCTATTTAGCCGGAATTTGTTCATATAAACCTTTCAATTTATCTTCTTGCTTTTTGTTAATACTTCATATTTTTTAGATATTTACGAGCATTCATAATTTATTTCGGACTTCAATTAATATGTCCGAATATATATATATATATATATATATATATATATATATATATATATATATATATATATATATATATATATATATATATATATATATATATATATATTATTATTTTTATTTTTATTTTTTTTAATACTTGATACTTACATTTGAATACGAGATTAATTTTCACTCCAAATATGTTTTCATTGTAAAAGGAACATTATTTTCATAATCACAATATTCAGTTTAGTTGTTCTTGTGACGAACATGAAATGCAGTACTCACTTTCCACTAAAGTTCAACCCTTTTAGAATGAAATTGTATGAATAAAATGACTACATATGTTGCTAATTTTATGTTGAATATAATACACGACAAACTACTATTTCATTTTATCACCAAAGACAAGCGAAGTAACTTGGATTATATTAATATTGAATATTTTGACGTTCACGCAAAACAAAACAAAAATTGTGATATATATTAATGACCATCTGTACAATATTTCAGTTCATGGATGAATGAGAATGCTCTTAATGAATGGAAAATATTTGCCAACACATAAGATGTCCAACATTCATTCTATGGCGCAGCAATAATATAGTTCATAGGATCACTGAATGAGTATGAGCGAGCTCCTAAATTCCTACCTCGTGCAAAAATACCACATTTTCCCTCGGGTTTTGCGATATGATTATTTATGGTCTTGTGATGTTTGTGCTGGTGCAAGAGCATATAAAAATACTGGACTGTTTTAGAGAGAGAGAGAGAGAGAGAGAGAGAGAGAGAGAGAGAGAGAGAGAGAGAGAGAGAGAGAGAGAGAGAGAGAGAGAGAGAGAAATCACGAAATCATAGACCATTCGCCCATTGATAAAACTCACTGTGTTACATTACACACAATCCAGGACGCTTTTTTAACGAATTCCCATTTCTACAAATTTTTTCTTTTGAAACAATACGTGACACGGGATTAATGGAACAGATTTTAAAATTCAAAAATTTCATACGAATAATGCTTGTATAGTGTCACCCTCTTCATGATGGTGTAATGTTAATTTTTATATAGAGTTCGTGATGTTTAATTTCAAATGTCCTATTTTACATGTGTTGCTTTTTTTCTTTATTTTTGTGTGTTGTTAATCTTCTTATAAAATACATATTAACCTTTTTGTTAGTATGAAATGTACATATGAATATATGAGCTTGTTTATTAACAGAGAAAAGTATTTCTGAATACGAAACGATCCTCGTTAAATATGACCTGTAACATGTTTCCAATCTAAACTGATCTATTTTATATGATTTATATGTGTTTCACAACCATATGCAGTTTGATTTCAGTTTATTTTATTATCCAGAATTTCATTAAATATTTGTATCCTTCTTGGGCAGGTTTTTATATTTTTTCTAGACTTTCTCATGGTAAATCAATGTACATAATCTAGAGCATTACTTAATGTTTCATTATTATTATTATTATTATTATTATTATTATTATTATTATTATTATTATTATTATTATTATTATTATTATTTACTCTTAAGAAGCATATTCATCAAGAACTAATACTATTCCTTATTCCTCACCAAAGTACAAATCTGTTACAGAAATGTTTAATTTAACTGTATTCATATGTCTCGCGTGAGTCCAAACAAACAGAAGCATTTTTTGTTTCTCACATGTAATAGCTTTTCACTTGGGAAAGAGATTGAACTTAAGCATCTGAAATACCTATTATATATATATATATATATATATATATATATATATATATATATATATATATATATATATATATATATATATATATATATATATATATATATATATATATATATATATATATATATATATAAACACAAGTGTTGCAACATTGATTTATTAGTTTTATCATTCTAGATATATATATATATTTTTTTTTTTTTTGCTCTCAAGATAATTCATACAATCCTTTTCCAGGACATTCAGAGACACTGGCACTGCCGTGGTCCAGCTCGCTGTGAGTACTGCATTTTTCTCTTCTTATCCTGTAAACTATATTTTTGTTTTAAAGGACAACTTCGTACCAAATTAACGTGAGGAAAATGTAAGAATACTTGTAGTATGGGTTTATATTCACTCAAGAATAATTGAAGAGGAGGAGATACCTTGCAAACGGTGAAAAAAAGAAAGAAAGAAAAAATGGATGTGATAGGTCGAGGTGATAATAGAACTAGGTGGTAAGCAGACTTTGTCAGTAAATTAGTTACCAAACAAATAGGAGAGTGAAATGAAAAGAAAAAAAATAGGAGGCTAGAATAGAGGCTGAAAGTTGGAACGAGAGTAAGGGAAGTAAATTATAGAGAGGGGAAGACAAAAACGTTTGGGATGAAACTGAACAGGCTCTTTATGGCCTCACTGATTTCCCCTCAGGTCGTCTCTTTTACAGGGACGGAATCTCATTTAGGACAGAATCCTTCCATGGTATTACTTCTTCTGTTTAATGATTTTTGTTTTCAAACTTGACTTTGTTTGGGTATTGAAACCCGTTTGCCTTGAAGGTATTGTGTGGTTGTTTATTGCAAACTCGCCTTAAAAACCTCCATTGCCTTGAATATAATGTGTGTCTGTGTTATATACAAACTGTACTTTTTTGTGTTGGAGCTCTTTGACATGCAGGCTGTTATGCTGTTTTTAATAGATTCAGCATTATTGTTTGAAAACTCCTTTTACATTGAAGGTCGTCTGTTGTTGTTTATAACACTCTCAAGATTTGTCTGTGTTTAAGATCAATTGTCCTGATGGTGTTGTGCGGTTGTTTATAATAAAGTCTACTCTTTGTGTTTGTTAGAATTGCTTCGCCTTGATGGATGCGTGTGGGGTTATTTATTAAATAACATAGACTTTACTTGTGATGAAGCACCTTTGTCTTGGAGAGATGTGTTTGGATGTTTAGAAAGTATCTGTCAGCAAAATAGTATTTGCTTGCTCATGTCAAATGCATTTCGAATGGCACACGCATTTGCTCTTCTATAATTACTATGATTACTTAGTGCTTTTACTTCCTGTGTTGATATTTGGATAAATTATATATTTAATATTATTTATCTCTTGCCATATTTGAGCATATCCCAAGAAATCACATTAATTACATATCTAAAACTCTTTTTCTTCCTCTTCGTCTTTGTCTGTCGTCTTCTTCTCTTTCTCCTTCTTCTTCCCCTTTCCCTTTCTCCTAATCCTCCTCCTTTTCCTCCTTGTTCTTCGTCATTATTATTTTTATTATTATTATTATTATTATTATTATTATTATTATTATTATGTTTATTATTATTATTATTCGAGACGACTCGTGTAGAATAGGAAGGAAGGGAAGTAAAAGATACACTGCATTTGACTTCTCTGTTCTGCATAAATTTAATAATGTCTTGTATCGTTATATATTTATTTGTTGATTTATTTATTTATCTATTTGTCCAAAGCCGGAATTGATGTAAATGTTACAAGACTGAATGACTCTTTTTCGACAAAATGTGATTTTCGAATAGGTTCGTTTTTTTTTTTTTATTCTTATGTACTTGTCTTGCTTTGAAATTCCAAAAATAATTCTCTCTCTCTCTCTCTCTCTCTCTCTCTCTCTCTCTCTCTCTCTCTCTCTCTCTCCTCTCTCTCTCTCTCTCTCTCTCTCTCTCTCTCTGTGTGTGTGTGTGTGTGTGTGTGTGTGTGTGTGTGTGTGTGTGTGTGTGATTACCTAATTGTGTTTGCGGGAAAGAGCCCAAAGCTCGTATCTTCCCGTCTCCTCATCGGTTCCATTTTAGACTTAGTGATACTTATTGTACCTGTCCTTAAAACTATGGATTGAGATAGCATTAACTACCTCCTCGCTTAGCCAATTCCAATTATCAACTACTCTTACACTGAAAAAGTATTTCCTTACATCCTGCAAAGAAGTTTTCTTACGAAGCTTCAAACTATGACCTCTAGTTCTAGAGCCAGCCATATCGAAATATCGATCCCTATCCACTCTATCATAACCATGAAGGAATTTAAAGACTGTCACCATATCCCCCCTTACTCTTCTAGCTTCGAGTGATGGTAAGTCTAATTCCCTCAGCCTCTCATCATAACTGAGATTGCGTATTTCTGGCACCAGTTTCGTGGCTTGTCTTTGAACTTTTTCAAGCTTAGCTATGTGCTTTTTCAAGTGCGGATTCCAAAAGGGGGCTGCATATTCGAGTTTTGGCCTCACATAGGTTACATAAATATTTCTGAACATTTCCTTGTCCATGTGCCTGAAGGCTACCCTTACATTTGATAAGAATGCATATGCTGCCCTTACTATGCCATTTATATGTATTTCTGGAGACAAATCTGCCAGTATGTTTACTCCTAGGTCTCTCTCATTTTCTGTCTCTTGAAGTTGTACTCCAGCCACCGAGTAGTCAAGCTTGGGCCTTCTTGCACTTGTACCCATTCTCATTACCTTACATTTTGAAGTATTGAATTTCATTAGCCACTTTTCTGACCACTCATGCAGATTATTTAGATCCTCCTGAAGTTCTCTACCATTGTTCTCGTTTTTTACTTTCTTCACAATCTTTGCATCATCTGCAAACATATTCATGAATGAATTTACAGACTCTGGTAGGTCATTTACATATACAAGGAACAAAAGTGGCCCTAAAACTGAACCCTGTGGAACTCCACTACTAACTCTTCTCCATTCAGACACTGAGTGTCTTACTCTAACCCTCTGTTCCCTTCCTTCTAAGTAAGATTTTATCCATTCCAAAACATTTCCACCTATTCTAGCCATTGAGTGCAGCTTCCTAATAAGTCTCCCATGTGGAACAGTGTCAAACGCTTTCTGGAAGTCTAGGAATATGCAATCTGCCCAGCCCTCTCTTTCCTGTAAGATTTGGCTTACCTCATCATAAAATTCTAATAAGTTTGTTACTGTTGATCTACCTTCTCTGAAGCCATGTTGCCTCACTGACAAAAAGTTGAAGGATTCCAAGTGAAGAGAGATATGTTTCCTTAGTAGTTTCTCCATAAGTTTGCAAACTATGCTGGTCAAGGAAACTGGTCTATAGTTCAGAGCCGTATCCCTCCTTCCCTTTTTGAAGATAGGTATCACATTTGCTTGTTTCCAGCATCTTGGAATCTCCCCCGACTCCAGTGACTCCTTAAATATGATACTTAGTGCCACAGATATTGTGTTTGCGCATTTTTTAAGCACATGAGGGGATATGTCATCAGGACCTGTAGCTTTATGAACATCTAAATCCATCAGCGCTTTGCATACCTCTGTGGCTGTAAGGTTGATGTTCTCTAATACCGGCCCTTGAGCTTCTATCACTGCAATCTGAGGGGGTGGGGTATTTTCTACTGTAAATACTGACTGAAACTCCTTGTTCAATTCTTTGCAGATCTCTTCATCCGTCTGAGTGGTGCTTCCATCCGCTCTCTTTAGCCTTAAAACCTGTTCTTTTACCTTCAGTTTTCCTCTGATAAAGCTGTGGAAAAGCTTGGGATTTTCTTTAGCCTTCCTGGTGATGTCCCTCTCATAATCTCTCTCTGCCTCTCTCCTTTTACTTAGGTAGTCATTTCTTGCTCTTTTGTAGGTTTGCCAGGCATTTATGTTTTTTCTCCTCCTATACATTTTCCAGCATTTGTCTCTCCACTCCTTAGCTCGTTTACACCCATTATCGAACCATTTCTCTCTGGCATGAATTACACCTACTTTGGTGACAGGTATGCAGCAATCTACTATCTTCCCATATTTCTCACAAAAGATGTCATACATTTCTTGTACAGATTTGTTGTAAAATAAGGTTCTCCAGTCAATAACTGCAAAAAGCTCATTCATTTTGATGTAATCTCCTTTCGGATAGTTCCTCCTCATGTCCTCAGTGCCTCTACTCTCAGGAAGAATATCTTCAATGATATACTCCATCAACAACACACAGTGGTCACTCTTTCCAATTGGTGGTTCATACTCAATATTTTCAATATCCAACACATTATCTGTGAACACTAGATCAAGTAGTGATGGCTCATCCCCACCCCTGGCTCTTGTTGGTTCCATTACATGTTGGTGTAGGAAATTCCCTTGTACGCAATCTAGGAATCTTGCCCCGAATGAGTCCTCACCACTGTGTGGGTCAAGATTTATCCAATCTATCTCTTTATGATTAAAGTCTCCCATAATCAAAATCCTACATTTTTTCTCCCGTGCCATGTTAACAACTGAGTTTATGACTTCAATAGTACCTATATGACTTTCCTCATAAATTTCAAGCCTATTTTGGTTCCTTGGTGGGTTGTATACAACAGTGTGTGTGTGTGTGTGTGTGTGTGTGATTACCTAATTGTGATTACCTAATTGTGTTTACGGGAAAGAGCCCAAAGCTCGTATCTTCCCGTCTCCTGATCGGTTCCATTTTTAGACTTAGTGATACTTATCATACCTGTCCTTAAAACTATGGATTGAGGTAGCATTAACTACCTCCTCGCTTAGCGAATTCCAATTATCAACTACTCTTACACTGAAAAAGTATTTCCTTACATCCTGCAAACAAGTTTTCTTCCGAAGCTTCAAACTATGACCTCTAGTTCTAGAGCCAGCCATATCGAAATATCGATCCCTATCCACTCTATCATAACCATGAAGGAATTTAAAGACTGTCACCATATCCCCCCTTACTCTTCTAGCTTCGAGTGATGGCAAGTCTAATTCCCTCAGCCTCTCATCATAACCGAGATTGCGTATTTCTGGCACCAGTTTTGTGGCATGTCTTTGAACTTTTTCAAGCTTAGCTATGTGCTTTTTCAAGTGCGGATTCCAAAAGGGGGCTGCATATTCGAGTTTTGGCCTCACATAGGTTACATAAATATTTCTGAACATTTCCTTGTCCATGTGCCTGAAGGCTACCCTTACATTTGATAAGAATGCATATGCTGCCCTTACTACGCCATTTATATGTATTTCTGGAGACAAATCTGCCAATATGTTTACTCCTAGATCTCTCTCATTTTCTGTCTCCTGAAGTTGTACTCCAGCCACCGAGTAGTCAAGCTTGGGCCTTCTTGCACTTGTACCCATCTCATTACCTTACATTTTGAGGTATTGAATTTCATTAGCCACTTTTCTGACCACTCATGCAGATTATTTAGATCCTCCTGAAGTTCTCTACCATTGTTCTCGTTTTTTACTTTCTTCACAATCTTTGCATCATCTGCAAACATATTCATGAATGAATTTACAGACTCTGGTAGGTCATTTACATATACAAGGAACAAAAGTGGCCCTAAAACTGAACCCTGTGGAACTCCACTACTAACTCTTCTCCATTCAGACACTGAGTGTCTTACTCTAACCCTCTGTTCCCTTCCTTCTAAGTAAGTTTTTATCCATTCCAAGACATTTCCACCTATTCTAGCCATTGATTGCAGCTTCCTAATAAGTCTCCCATGTGGAACAGTGTCAAACGCTTTCTGGAAGTCTAGGAATATGCAATCTGCCCAGCCCTCTCTTTCCTGTAAGATTTGGCTTACCTCATCATAAAATTCTAATAAGTTTGTTACTGTTGATCTTCCTTCTCTGAAGCCATGTTGCCTCACTGACAAAAAGTTGAAGGATTCCAAGTGAAGAGAGATATGTTTCCTTAGTAGTTTCTCCATAACTTTGCAAACTATGCTGGTCAAGGAAACTGGTCTATAGTTCAGAGCCGTATCCCTCCTTCCCTTTTTGAAGATAGGTATCACATTTGCTTGTTTCCAGCATCTTGGAATCTCCCCCGACTCCAATGACTCCTTAAATATGATACTTAGTGCCACTGATATTGTGTTTGCGCATTTTTTAAGCACATGAGGGGATATGTCATCAGGACCTGTAGCTTTATGAACATCTAAATCCATCAGCGCTTTGCATACCTCTGTGGCTGTAAGGTTGATGTTCTCTAATACCGGCCCTTGAGCTTCTATCACTGCAATCTGAGGGGGTGGGGTATTTTCTACTGTAAATACTGACTGAAACTCCTTGTTCAATTCTTTGCAGATCTCTTCGTCCGTCTCAGTGATGCTTCCATCCGCTCTCTTTAGCCTTAAAACCTGTTCTTTTACCTTCAGTTTTCCTCTGATAAAGCTGTGGAAAAGCTTGGGATTTTCTTTCGCCTTCCTGGTGATGTCCCTCTCATAATCTTTCTCTGCCTCTCTCCTTTTACTTAGGTAGTCATTTCTTGCTCTTTTGTAGGTTTGCCAGGCATTTATGTTTTTTCTCCTCCTATACCTTTTCCAGCATTTGTCTCTCCACTCCTTAGCTCTTTTACACCCATTATCGAACCATTTCTCTCTGGCATGAATTACACCTACTTTGGTGACAGGTATGCAGCAATCTACAATCTTCCCATATTTCTCACAAAAGATGTCATACATTTCTTGTACAGATTTGTTGTAAAATAAGGTTCTCCAGTCAATAACTGCAAAAAGCTCATTCATTTTGATGTAATCTCCTTTCTGATAGTTCCTCCTCATGTCCTCAGTGCCTCTACTCTCAGGAAGAATGTCTTCAATGATATACTCCATCAACAACACACAGTGGTCACTCTTTCCAATTGGTGGTTCATACTCAATATTTTCAATATCCAACACATTATCTGTGAACACCAGATCAAGTAGTGATGGCTCATCCCCACCCCTGGCTCTTGTTGGTTCCATTACATGTTGGTGTAGGAAATTCCCTTGTACGCAATCTAGGAATCTTGCCCCAAAGGAGTCCTCACCACTGTGTGGGTCAAGATTTATCCAATCTATCTCTTTATGATTAAAGTCTCCCATAATCAAAATCCTACATTTTTTCTCCCGCGCCATGTTAACAACTGAGTTTATGACTTCAATCGTACCTATATGACTTTCCTCATAAATTTCAAGCCTATTTTGGTTCCTTGGTGGGTTGTATACAACAGTTATTATAATGCTCTCTGACCCAGTATTTATGCGAGCAACAAGAAATTCCCTGAACTCACTTTCTATAGCCAAGTTTATCTCTTCAACTTGAATCCTCTCACTTATGAGCAGTGCTATCCCTCCACCAGTCCTCTCAGATCTTTCGACCCTTAGTATTCTGAAGCCCTTAGGAAGAACTGTGACACTGTTTATGTCCTCACTCAACTTAGTCTCTGTAATTGCTACTATATCTGCCTTACTGTTGTGAATCCTATCTTTTAATTCTACTGCCTTACCAGCTAATCCATCAGCATTTGTGTATAACAATCTTAATGAGGCCCCATCCCCTGATCTTCTGTCATTATCTTCTTTATCTCCCCTTTGTCTGGAAGTATTCCGTAACGAAAATTTTTCTTCTCTTCTTCATTTCTTTCATCATTTAACCTTCTTGCCTCTTGCAACAAGTTTTTGATCTTTCCCATCTCTTCCTGTGTTCTGTATCGTCTAATGAACACTTCTTTGCATTCTTGAAGGTCTTTTAGACTTTTTTTTCTCAACAATATTTCCCTACATGTCTCCCCTCTCTCAAAGGTTACTTTTGTTGGTCTCGGCTTTCCTTCCCTCGAATATTTACCTAGTTGGTGTATGTTTACAATATCCTCAGGACCACATACTACTCCAAGCTTTCTTATCAGGTCTACAACCCTAGCTTTATTTTCTTCAAGTCTCCCCTGCCATGTTGGCTCCTGGGATTCACTTATGCCTGAGATTACCACTGTCTTCTCCTTATCAAGTGCCTGTCTGATGAGTGGGTTTGCCCTTTCCATCACAACGTCTTTCATTTTTTCGATTACTGTCTCTTTATAGTCAACTGTTTGTATGTTTTCCAGTGCCACCACCTTTACAGCCTCTTTTACTGCCACATTCCCCTTTAGTGCATCAGCAAAGGACGTTTTCATGGCATCATTTTCCATATTCAGCTCCTGGAACTCTTTTCTGAACTGTTCAATGTTTTCCTTAATCTGAACATTCCAAGCAGCAATCTCGTCTCTCTCAGAAGATAGCAGTGAACTAACATCTAATTCCTTTAGGTTGTCATTTAGCTGTTTGTTTTTATCTTCTTGATTAGAAATTCTAGATTCTAGTTGACTCTTTTCCCCTTCCAGCTTCTTTATTCTTTTTTCTAGTTCCTTTCTCTCCTGCCCTTGTGCTTTATTTACTTCCTCCAAAGATCTTATTTGTTCTCTGAGTGTTTCATTCTCTTTCATTTCTCCATCCATATTCCGAATTTTATCATCAAGGCTTGTAACCATTTCCTCTAACTTCTTGATTCTCTGTTTAAGTCCTCTGATGACTACCCCTTCTCCCGCCCCATGGGTGGGAGAGGATTGGGACAGAGATGGCTTCATTTTTATGTTCTCCCTCTCACAGAATATAGAAAGAAGACGAAAAAAAAAAAAAAAAAAAAAAAACTTCTAATTTACCTTCACACAGAATTTTTATATTTCCATATAAGTGCTATTTAGTGACTCAGTTTGTCTCCTTTCTGGTAACACACATCTTAACTTAAAAACTTGACCATGGTAATTTACGTATAAAAAGAAAAAGAAAAACAAAAGTCAAACCTGAAGGAAAATTCGAATTTGTGTTCGAGGTGGCACCCACCTGTTTCTGTTATATATTCTTCCTAACTGATAAACTGACTTGCTAACCAAGATATGTTATCACGGGATTTAGACTTTACATTTAACTCAATATATATACAAAATAACAAAATAGCAAACGAGAAAGCTAAAAGAAAAGCAAAAAAAAAAAAAAAATGAAGAAAATAGGACTGCTGTACTACTTGGCAACTTAACTCAGTACTGTTGACGGGTGGGTATTTGGTAATTTTTTTTTCTTTTATTATTCAATTTTTTTCGTGTATCAAACTAACTAACTAGTTAATATAAATGGGAAGGATACTGTTTTTAACAATATATAGAACCACAGGATCAGGTAAAACGGCTCAAGAGCTTTCCCCAGTTTACACAAAAAATTAGGTAATGTGGTGTGAGGCTCCACGTCTGGCAACTCTTCTAGATTTCCCTCAAGGCAGAAACTGGACGGCAGCTTCTCTCTCTTCTCACGAAAAAGTTCTCAATTTTTTTCCTTTAATATGAACAGTCTCGCCTTACAACAAATATTAGTTTTTGTACTCACAATACTCTGCACGATTTCATATTTTTGGAAATTATGGTAAAGTTTTCCACTAAGCACTTTAGTCACTCGAAACTAAAATTTAAGAGGAGCAATTCCGTGTGTCACTGAACGCGCGGTGTGTGATGCTTGTAGACAATTATGATAACACTGAGGGGAGGGAATAGTTGAGAATAAAAGACGGAAAAAATAAAACTGACAGTTTTTAATACTGGAGTGTTAAACTGCTCTACTTGCTATTTGAGATTTTATAGTTTCCTACACTGATATGTCGTTACAGAATTCACGTCGCTATGATATACAGATTTGCATTTATAATAATAGCGCGATATATATATATATATATATATATATATATATATATATATATATATATATATATATATATATATATATATATATATATATATATATATATATATATATATATATATATATATATATATATATATATATATATATATATATATATATAACAACTTGCAATTTTCATATTTATAGGCATTTAATTCATGGTCAGTTTCAGTTGCTGTTACTTTTTAGCCTCTTTTTGACTTTTTGTTACTGACTCCAAAGTGTTTCGTCATGAGGCCCCTTCCTGACACCAATCGCCTCCATTAATGCGAGTTTGGAACCGGCAACCGAGTTGAGCTGGCTTTCTCCCCAATGGCTGTGTATTAACTTATTTTCATTAGTATTGCCATGCTTTATATCCGCAAGCAATGAATGAAGAGTATTTTGATCAGTGTTCTAATGATTACCATATAATCCATTTCGAGATGAAATTAGATTCTCTGGGAGGACTATATTCAATTCAGTTATTATTATTATTATTATTATTATTATTATTATTATTATTATTATTATTATTATTATTATTATTATTATTATTATTATTATTCGTTGTACTCTCTACTGCTTTTATTCGATCCTGGAAACTGTAGAACAGGAGTCAAGAGCTTAATAGTGTTACCTAAGACGCGTCAGGACAAAATGGCTACTGAAGTGTTAGAATTATGTCGGACACCACTCTTCATCTAACTCTGAATCGTTAACACTCTGCTTACCCAAATATACAAGAGTCCGCAGTGTAATTTTTTTTTATGAGTGTGACATCGGGTCAGGCAAAACTGCCCTCATCAATAAAGGCCCGAGCACGAGAAAACACCAAGACGAAGGACAGGAAAAAGGTTAAGGACAAGGCAGAGATGAGGTAGTGTCACACAAAGGAAAACGACAGACAGAAAAAAAAAGTCAAAGTACAGAGGACCCAGAGATATGGAGAACTAGGCTCTGAGATGACGATAGATCCGCCTTTTGAAGGATGATAGGTCATAAGAATTAGGATAAACAGAAGAAGGAAGAGAGTTCCAGAATCTGGAGGTAGATAGGAAGAAGCAGTCGCTGCACCGACCAATCCGCGAGCTACAAATATCCACACACTACCTGTGAGTTGAGGCTGCTTGGCGAGTGTGACGCTGACTCGGCAGTGGGTGAAGGATGCAACTCACCAACTCATTATAGCAGTGATGGAGGTATTAGCGATAGAAAAGCGAAAGAGAAGATACCTTACGGGGAAGAGAGAGAGAATCCAGGTTAGAAGTAAGAGAAGGATCATTAACGAGTCTGACTGCCTTAGATTCAAGCTTGTCAAGGAGATAAGTATAAGAAGAAGCACCCCAGATGTATGAGCAGTATTCTAAGCAGGGACGGATAAGACCTGTATAAATTTTAAGTAACTGTAAAGAGGAAAAGTAATGACGAAAACGAAACAAAACCTCCAGGTTTTTTTATGATTTAGAAATTTGGATTATGTGATTCCTCTAAGACAAGTTAGAGGCTGTATGGATTCCTAATATGTTGACAGAATTAAGAGGGTAAATTTCGTTAGTTTCTAAGACAATAGGGTTATCAGGATAAGAAGAAGATAAAGAGTACAAAAGGCGCCACTGTAGGAATCTTGTTCCTCTTGTCCTCTTGAATCCCCCTAATAGGATGTTACCATGCAACAGACTGAAATGAAACTTCTGGGAAAGATTCAAAGTACAAAAGGAGCCTCTGTAGGAATCTTGTTCCTCTTGTCCTCTTTAATCCCCCTAATAGGATGTTAAAATATAAACCTCCTCCTCCTCCTCCTCCTCCTCCTCCTCCTCCTCCTCCTCCTCCTCCTCCTCCTCCTCCTCCTCCTCCTCCTCCTCCTCCTCCTCCTCCTCCTCCTCTCAAAGTCATTATTTTGTTTACGTACTTGATTAAAAAGCATTTGATATCAAACGAAGAAATTTGGATTAATATCACAATGAGAAAGCTCCGTATCAAAATGATAATCTGGGAAGGCCTGAAAAAATTAAAGGTTATAAACGCTTAATGAACTCATATGAATTTTATTGTTCAAACATACGAGTATTTTACTGAAAAGCCAATTATCCCTTCAGATTTTTTTCCCTTATAGCCACAGAGACTGGCATTTTAGTAAAATGATCGTATATATGAACATTAAAATTCATGTGACATTGTTTCGCAAATATTTTTGACCTTTAATTGTTCAGGCCCTGGCAGCACATTATACTGATATTGTGCTTTCTCTCAAATATTTATATTAGTTAATTAGAGGCAAAACTGATAAAATGTATAATGTTTTATATGCTTTATTTTGGCTCGCTTTTGAATATTGAATTTGATTCAACACTAGAAAATCCTCTTAACAGAATTAAGTAATTTGAAAACATTGCTTCCATTCATTATTTGGTCATATATGACGAGATCATTTGAAGCATTCAGTCTTATAATATAATATTGTTCATTAGTTCCGTAAAATGCAATTTTTCCCTGTCGTCCTCTCTTATAAAGGGTTCTGTCATTCACATTGCAATTTCACGAACTTTTCATATCGAGTATCTCTCTCTCTCTCTCTCTCTCTCTCTCTCTCTCTCTCTCTCTCTCTCTCTCTCTCTCTTTCTCTCTCTCTCTCTCTCTCTCTCTCTCTCTCTCTCTCTCTCTCTCTCTCTCTCTCTCTCTCTCTCTCTCTCTCTCCCAGATAATTTTTCCTTATTCAATAACAGCCGCCAACCAATAACTGAAAACTCGTCAAGAAGAGCTAACCTCATTATAAACTCTTAAGAGATAATATGAATTCATTATGACTGGATAAGACTGAATGAACCACTTACATCCTTCCATAGTATACTATGTGGATATGTTTTTAACGAAGTCAATTGTTCATATATAATCTGTACAAGAGGAAAGGTTCAGTAAACACTTGTCGTGTCTAGTTATAGAGTCGCATTATATGCCAGGGAGCAAGGTAAATGTAAATAGTTATCTTCTTCTTCTTCTTCTTCTTCTTCTTCTTTCTTCTTTCTTCTTCTTCATCTTCATCTTCATCTTCATCTTCATCTTCATCTTCTTCTTCATCTTCTTCTTCTTCTTCTTCTTCTTCTTCTTCTTCTTCTTCTTTTTCTTTTTCTTTTTCTTTTTCTTTTTCTTCTTCTTCTTCTTCTTCTTCTTCTTCTTCTTCTTCTTCTTCTTCTTCTTCTTCTTCTTCTTCTTCTTCATCTTCTTCTTCTTCTTCTTCTTCTTCTTCTTCTTCTTCTTCTGTTATTATTATCGTTATTATTATTACCATCATTATCATTATTGTTATTGTTGTTATTAAGTAGTTAGTATGCAATGCCATCTTGCTCCGTTTTATATTTTTGAAAAAAAAGAAGAAAAAAGGATACGCTGGATCCTGTTGAATATGGAATTATCTGTGTTGACCTTCATCCTTGAAACGCTTTTGCTTGAACTGTATTGAGAAGTCTCTTAATTTCAAGTTTTGACGAGTTATTTTTCAATATATTCACTCATCTCAACTTATTTCATCCTCCTCATTTTTCCAGAACTGTTTTTATAAATAGGTGATCATTGATGGTTTAATTAAATCCTCCCCAATTGTATTTTTTACCGACTAGTCAATCAGTCATCATCAATCAATCATCATTAACCTTGAGTAAAGCAATTTTATAACGACCTTCATGTGTGTAAATTATTGTTGATCTTTTTCTCAAACTTTTCTCTAGAGACGAAGTAATTGCAATCTGTATTTACATGTGCACTAAGCTTCGCCTTTCAGATGTGTTTCGAGACGACCTCGTTTCATCGCATCATTGTTCAGGTATTATTTTTTGTAACAGACGGAAAAGTGACCTTCCCTCATGAAGAGCGGGTATGAATCTAAAGTTTTATTTCTCTGAATACTTTTATACATTTTTCCTTGCACCACCAATTTCAGGCTTAGGGTCGGTGGCTGAAAGAAATAAATGTGTCAGAGCATAAGTAAATGAAATGCATTTGTAGACTATAAACACATCAATGGAATAACCGCATTACATCACAAAATAGCAATACGTAAGAAATAAAAGAAAACTGCCGATTTATTTCTTCTGAGATAGACCGTCAAAAAAGTTGACACAATGTGCAACGCCCTCACACCGCTAAAAGCCGAAACTCCGATCGACTTTTTTATGTACTTGTTTAGGACGTGTTCTGACCGCAAGTTGTTTAGAGTGCCTTTGCAGCGTAACCACTGATACATCACATTTCCTTACCTTCATTTAATTAGAAACTATGTTTACTTTTAAAAGAAAGACAAAATGCCATTGAAATTTTAGTTATCGGTATTGATTTTTTGCAGTGTTTATAATTACTGCTCAGTTATATTAACAAACTCAAAAGATTCTTTATTAATTACTTATTCTCGAATTGTCCCCCCCCCATAATGATTATATTTGCTTACGCTCGGTGTACACCCCCCCCCCCTCTACGTTAGGAAGCACTGAGTGCGAGTATAATAATGTCATGGTTAGACTAAAGATATGTAATGCTTTTGAGTTCTGGGCATCAGCCACAATAATAATAATAATAATAATAATAATAATAATAATAATAATAATAATAAAATAATAATAATAATAATAGTGAAATATTCTCAGCAATAACTAATAGGAGTAAAGCACCCGTAATGAATATTAATCCTTTGCGAATATATGACGAGAGAGAGAGAGAGAGAGAGAGAGAGAGAGAGAGAGAGAGAGAGAGAGAGAGAGAGAGAGAGAGAGAGAGAGAGAGAGAGAGCAAAGTAGCACCTAGAAACAGTTGTCGTGATTGCAGTTTGAGGAATACCTTTGAAATGAATTTTGTTCACTTGATGGAGTGTTCAATAATTATCGATGAGTATCATTGGCAACTCTTGGATTGATTAAGTATTAAATGATGTATAATTACTGTCTATTCCTGGTTGGTCAGGGAAAAAAATTCCCGTAATCATACTGCTTGCTTTTTTTTAGAACAGTGGTTTTCCCCCTGTAGGCCGTGGACAGTTCTCAGGGGGGGCCACTAGCATCTTTTAAGCTTAATTGCATAAATGGAAAACTGTAATTTCTTTTTATTACGATGGACATGACTTAATTACAGAAAATGCAGACTTAATGTCCTAAATTAAAAAAAAATAGAACTAAGAAAGTGTTTTGAATATGCTGTATGATCATTTTACTATCGTTACATAATTCTGAAGGCTAGTGGGCAATTGAATATGTAGAGATGCCAAAAATGGGCCTTGGGCACAAAAAGGTTGCAAACCATTGTCTAAGGAGGATACAAAAGAGCATATCCCAGGTGACAGGAGAGAACCCTCAGGCACGTTCTCAGACTTAGATTATCGTGTAATAAAAACTGGGTCGCGTTTTGTAGACTGTATAGTGGCCGTTTCAAACTGGAAAGGTTTCTCTTCTCCCAATTTTTTCATCATTATACTTCATAGATGCAGCTCTATTGAAGCTCAATTTTATTCGTCATGGTATATCACTACTGCATATACTTTACGTCAAATTTAGAGTATTACTGGGCACAGAGCCACGACTATAGATTGCCATATTGAGAATGTATGTATAATGTGAACCGACGTAGGTTTGGTTTGGGACTTTTCCTAGTCCAGTGGCTAGAGCACTTTTTTCACGAAATGACAGACCCAGAGATCAAGCCCACCGCGAGGCATCAGAAAGGGTATCCTGCTTTAATTTTCCAGTTCCAATCTCTTTGTGTCATCCCCATATGAGTGATTAATAGTGACATAAAAAAGGGAAGAAGGGCCATATATTACGGATGTATTGTAACTAGTTTTGCACAAATTATAATTTCAAAGATATATATGCCTGTGAATGAAGTGCTTTTGTTTTTAATGCATGCCTGTTGTGGAAATATAAGGTTTGATATATATATATATATATATATATATATATATATATATATATATATATATATATATATATATATATATAATATATATATATATATATATATATATATATATATATAATATATATATATATATATATATATATATATATATATATATATATATATATATATATATATGTGTGTGTGTGTGTGTGTGTGTGTGTGTGTGTGTGTGTGTGTGTGTGTGTTATTATTATTATTATTATTATTATTATTATTTATATATATATATATATATATATATATATATATATATATATATATATATATATATATATTATTATTATTATTATTAATAATATATATGCACATATACAGTATATATATATATATATATATATATATATATATATATATATATATATATATATATATATATATATATGAATAATTTTTTTTTACCCCGACCGGAACTCGAACCTAGGACTTATGATTACTAAGTCAAGGCGCTACCACTACACCACAGAAGGTTAAAAGGAATCCAACCTTATAGCTTATATCTGCTATACTTAGGAATGAACGCATTCTAACTGAATGCCACTATGTTCATATTACAGATTCCCCAACCTCACTCGTGGCTTCATTTTAGCATTTAATTCAATTCCCAATCTCATTCGGGCCATGAAATAACCAATTAAGCACATTACATATGTGAAAACATGAATCATTTTTTTTACCCCGAACATAGTGGCATTCAGTTAGAATGCGTTCATTCCTAAGTATAGCAGATATAAGCTATAAGGTTGGATTCCTTTTAACCTTCTGTGGTGTAGTGGTAGCGCCTTGACTTAGTAATCATAAGTCCTAGGTTCGGGTCCCGGTCGGGGTAAAAAAAGTTATTCATGTTTTCACATATGTAATGTGCTTAATTGGTTATTTCATGGCCCGAATGAGATTGGGAATTGAATTAAATGCTAAAATGAAGCCACGAGTGAGGTTGGGAAATCTGTAATATGAACATAGTGGCATACAGTTAGAATGCGTTCATTCCTAAGTATAGCAGATATAAGCTATAAGGTTGGATTCCTTTTAACCTTCTGTGGTGTAGTGGTAGCGCCTTGACTTAGTAATCATAAGTCCTAGGTTCGAGTCCCGATCGGGGTAAAAAAAAATGATTCATGTTTTCACATATGTAATGTGCGTAATTGGTTATTTCATGGCCCGAATGAGATTGGGAATTGAATTAAATGCTAAATTGAAGCCAGGAGTGAGGTTGGGCAATCTATAATATGAACATAGTGGCATTCAGTTAGAATGCGTTCATTCCTAAGTATAGCAGATATAAGCTATAAGGTTGGATTCCTTTTAACCTTCTGTGGTGTAGTGGTAGCGCCTTGACTTAGTAATCATAAGTCCTAGGTTCGAGTCCCGGTCGGGGTAAAAAAAATTATTCATGTTTTCACATATGTAATGTGCTTAATTGGTTATATATATATATATATAT
>JAXCGZ010011545.1:65000-70000 GCA_037179515.1 Halocaridina rubra
TTCTTCTTCTTCTTCTTCTTCTTCCGCCTATACAGGGTCGGTGGCTGAAAGAAATAAATGCGTTACAGCCTAAGTAAATGAGATGCATTTGGTAGACTTTAAACCCATAAATGGAATAACTTTGTATTACATCACAAAATAGCAATACGTAAGAAGTTAGCGAAAATTTACGAATTGTTTTTACAGCAGAGATAGTAGACCGTCTAAAAAAGTTGATGCAATGTGCAACGCCCTCACACTGTCAAGAGCCGAAACTCCGCTCGACTCTTTTTATGTACGTATTTAGGACGTGCTCCGACCGCGAGTTCTTGAGAGTGCGTTTACAGTGTGTATCCACTGATACATCACATTTGGAAATTTCATTCAATTAGAAATTTTTTATTTTTAAAGAAAGACTAATCTCCATTGAAACTTTTGTTGACGATATTGATTTTATAGCAATGCTAGGATTTACTGCTCAATGATATTAACAAACTCGAAAGATTCGTTATTACTTTACCCATTCCCGAATTGTCCCCCCCTATAATAATTACATTATTTGCCTACTCTCGTCATACCCCCCCCCCACGTTAGGAAGCAATGAGTATGAGTATGATGATGTAATGGTTAGACAAGTTCTGTAATGCTTTTGATTTCTGGGCATCAACCGAGATGAAAATAATAATAATAATAGCGAAATATTCATAGCGCTAACAAATAGGAGTAAAGCTTACGAAATGAATACTAATGCTCTGCGAATATACGAAGAGAGAGAGAGAGAGAGAGAGAGAGAGAGAGAGAGAGAGAGAGAGAGAGAGAGAGAGAGAGAGAGAGAGAGAGAGAGAGAGAGAGAGAGAGAGTGCAGCAGAGTTGCGCTTCGGAACAGTCGTCGTTATTGCAGTTTGATAAATACTCTTGGAAATGCATTTAGATCAGTTGGTGGAGTGTGTCCAATTATAATCTGTGAGTATCATTAGAAACCCTTTCCGCAATCATAATCCGTGCTTTTCTCAGAAGAGTGGTTTTCAACTGGTGGGCCATGGGCAGTTCTTAGGGGGCCCACGGACATTTTCTAAACGTATTTTCATAAATTAGAAATTGTAAATTGAGTTTCGATTACAATACACAAGATTTATTAACAGTAAATGCAGTCTTAATGTCATAAATGAAAAAGTAGAACTAAGAGAGTTATTTGAAAATGCATTATGATTATTTTATCATCATCACTGCACAATTCTGAAGTCTAGTTGGCAAATGAGTATTTAAGAGATGCCAAACATAGGCTATGGGCACAAGAAGGTTGAAAACCATTGTCCTCGGAGGATACTAATAAGGATATCCCAGGTGATACGAGAGAAAAAACAAACTTTATTTCCATTTCAATACAATGGGTATTCGTCAGCCAGGGCAAGCCCCAACCCCCCACTGTGGTGTCCAACCACAGCAGTTCCTGCCAGTAAACAGCTTAAACTCTCGGTTTTGGACGGGAACCGATCTTTCGACCTCGTGAATGCGAAGCCAGCGCGTTACCACTGTACTAGCCATCGGCATTAGATATGTTCTCAGAATCGGATTATCGTGTAATAAAAACTGGGTCACGATTTGTAGACGATAAACCGCCTGTCTCAGATTGGAAATGTTTTACCTCTTCCGATTGTTTCATCATTATGTTTCATAGATACAGCCAAAATGCAGCGCATTTTTTATCATGTTATGTGACTACTGCATATACATGACGTGAAATTTAGAGTATCCATACTGTGCACGGAGCCACGACTCTAGAGTGCCATATGAGAATGTATGTATAATGTGAACCGACGTAGGTTTGGTTTGGGGCTTTTCCTAGTCCAGTGGCTAGAGCACTTTTTTTCAGGAAATGACAGACCCCCAGATCAAGCCCACCGCGAGGCGTCAGCTAGGGCATCCTGCTTTAATTTCCCAGTTGCAATCTATTTGTGTCACCCCCATTTGGGTGATTAATAGTGACATAAAAAAGGAAAGAAAGACCATGTATTACGGATGTATTGTAACTAATTTTGCACAAATTATAATTTCAAAGATATATTTGCCTGTGACTGAAGTGCTTTTGTTTTTAATGCATGCCTATTGTGAAAATATAAAGGTTTGATATATATATATATATATAGGTGTGTGTGGGGGGGGAGAAAATAATTTAACGACAAGGCATATATATTTCATCTGAGCTGGCGATAACTGAGTCAAGTTTCTTCATATCATTTCTCTTTTCGGCAAAGTCCATCATGCATTGATGCTGAAGAAATTTCTCATATAAAGTTTATACACTTCTCGAAGAGCGCTTCCTTTCCTTAGCCCGCTTCACCATAAAATATCCCATTTTAAACAAAGTGTATATAAAAAAAAAGTCATCAGTCAATTAACCATCAGTTGTTTTGGGATCATTGATGGAATAGTCGCCTCGTGGGCTCTGATATAAAATTTGATTGAGTGCAGGGGTGTACAGGAGGTAAAAAGTTAAGTGATCTTAGCTGAAGTTCTGCTGCAGGTATGATACAAAAGGAATTTTCAGGATGCGATACTGAAGCCTGAATGATCATCATTTAGTTCAAATTCTGGTGAGTAAAATGCCTTTTACGAGTATAAATGGTATGAAAGTGTGACACCTTTGCACCTTGACCTTTTGAAAGTTTTAATTGTTTGAAGACATCATCGGCATTTGATACCTTGTGGGGTAACGCACTTGTAACATATATTATTTACGGTTGCGTTGTATGGCAGGCTTTGCCATAAAACGCAATGATTCCATTCTCTCAATTTGGCCGCACGTTTAGGGCTACATCGAATTCGTGGCAAGCATCTATAGATTAAGACGTACAGGGTGGATTAAAATGTTATTCTTATATCGTTATATCCTTTTTTTTTTCCCGCTACATTTTTTCTATCCAGCTATTTAATTTTTTTTTTCTTCTTCCTCTTCTACATTTTGTTTTTCTTCTCACTCTTATTTTCTTTGTTTACCCCTCTTTTCTTTTATCGCTTATGTTTCCTGTTATATTTCTTTTCCTGTTTTTATATTTCCATTTATGTTTAATTTTTTGCATGTTTTTATTCCATTTCTTATTTTTTTTATTTTTTTTATGTCACTTGTTCTGTTTTATTCTTGTTTTTCTTCGTCTTTCTTTTTTTTTTCTCAAAAGTATTCTCTCGACTACACTTTCCTCCTGGAGTTACCTTAAGCCATTTGGATGGAACCTTTAAAGGGAAAAAGTAATCCTTAACACCATAGTCCTTTGAAAAGTTTCTTTATAGAAATAAAAAATGGTTCTATAAGCTATGACAAAGTTTATATAAAAATTTTTAATATCTAAAGTTTTACTTTCTTTCTAGTTTTCCTCCTTTGTTCATTCCTCACTGTCCCTTCCTTCACTAGTCTCTCTCTCCAGCACAACCTCGGTATTCAGATCTCAGAAGAGAAAGACAGTGGAGAACTTTATGTTCGTGGTCAAAGCTAATTGGACACACAGTCAATGACTTTATGGATTTAAAGGACTGTTATGTTTGCTGTGAATATTTGTTTTTATGTATAAGGGAAATAGTACTTATACTGTATGCACTTAAATATAAATTGTGTTAATTTCAGTAGTATTTATATAAATCTGGTTATTGAAACGTTTATGGTAAGTGCTTGCGCCTGGAGTCCTGTTATTTCTCACAAAATTCTATATCTTAACTTCCTTTAAGGTATAATTTTTTTTGTTAAATATAATAAAATTTACCATTTTTAACTCAGTAATAGAAAAGTTAATGAATGATTTTTTTTTTTAGTTATTAGATAATTTTAGCAGTAAAAAATTGGAGATAGCGTCTCATGCGAGTTATATTTATAATCGCAGCACACCCTTATAGTAAAGAAATGGCAGATGTCGTCATTTCGCTTTTTTTTTTTATTATTATTATATTGCATAGGTAGGTATCATAAATTTCAAATGTATTATTTCGAAAATGTACTATATTAATAGAAAACAGTTCACAAAATCGTGATATACTGCAAATACAGACGCTAGTGCTAGTACATTTTCACACATTTGTGCTTCCATTAGAAAATTGAACTGTTGAAGGTATCCTTTGAGAATGAATTTTTATTGTCTTTGATGCAATGCTGCGTGTAGCACTCTATCGTTCATTTGTCTTGAGAGACAGTGGGACCGACTTGTTAGATAGACTAGATTGAAGTAGCAAACATTCTCGCTAATCACAAAACTCTTGACTCTCATTCTACAGGCCCCAGGTTTGAATCCGGGCAGTAGGAAGTAACATATTGGAATTATATAAATTCGTGATTGCGTTTTTATATCATATTCAGCAACCTTGCTCTGAATATAAGAGGAGCTTTAAATATGTGTGCTGGTCTCTGGAGGTCGGGTAGTGATAAAACTTCAGAGTTTAAAAATATAATCGGTTTTATGATCTTTGTGGGTTAACATTAAACTCTGAACCATGTTTTACCTGTTCTAAGTTTCGAATTCTGACAGTCGGATGTAATAATTTAGACTTATTGAAGTGCGTGAGTGAATGATTGGGATTCTAGTCGATATCCACAGTCCATTTTGCCAAAGAGAATGAATTGTGTTCTGCTCTGTGGTGGGTTGGCATAGTGGTAAAACTTCAGAGATGGTGGGTGACCTCCTTCATTTTTAACCCGCTGTTGAAGTTTCATTTCACATTGTTTTATGATTTCTATATCTTTGGAGCATTATTCAGAGACTCCTGTTTTATACGTACCTGGTTCGAGTCCCTACAATGGGAGGAAAAATAAAATATTTAAAATAACTTCTTTATAATCTGCTAGTTCTGTTAGTGTGTTACTATTACTAGTATTACTGTTATTACTACTACTTATAATACTATACTTGTACTATGACTACTACTTATAATACTATACTTGTACTATGACTACTACTGACCAAAAAATATTAACACTAATATTATTATTACTACTAACACAACTACTGCTTGTTGAAAAGAGAGGGTTACTGATATAG